>OX596353.1:13600000-13901000 GCA_951394395.1 Colostygia pectinataria | reverse complement strand
ACACGCGACAGAGCTCGTGAGAACCGAGAGGGCTCATACCAAAACGATAGCCGACATAACAAAAAAACTGACGATAGAACTGTCACAGGCCAGGGACGATATCGCCACAACGCTGAAAGAGGCAAAGGCGATTCGCGACTGGCAAGGATTTGAGACTAGGGAACCGCATAAGCTCATAAAAGAGTCGGCAGAGGCAACCCAGGATCTCCTCAAACGCCTGAAGTCCATTGAGGAAAGTGTAGCTGGCATAAGCAGGAGCAAAGACCAGGAGCTCCTCAGAAAGGACCACTCCTGCCTAAAAGCAGGGGTGGACTCTTTGCAAAACCAGCTGGACGAACTTCGAAGGGGCTTCAGCAAAGAACACCTGAAAACGCAGGAGATCCTGGACACGAACGTCAGAACGCTAGCTCAACTGGAGTCGACGCAAACTGCTTCCCAACAGACAGGAATATCAGACGCAGTGCAGCAGGAGTTTGTTGAGATGCGTGGAATGCTGCAAAGCTTGTCCACGCAAAAGAACACAGAACCCACCACACCACAGCCGATCCTCCTAAACATCGAGGACCACATCCAACCTATCGCAGAGAGACTGGAAGCGGTAACATCTGAGCTTCGAACTCTGCGAGAGGAAAGGATGAGGACACCACCGCCGACCATGAACCTGGAGGCAGAGTTGGCAAAAGCTGAGGGGGTTAGTGGCGCGAGAGCGAAAAATACTTACGCCAAGATAGCAGCTCAGCCACGACAGCCCCCGAAGCCAAACCACACCCTGATAGTATCCTCCAAAAACCCAGAAAACACCGGCGACAATGTCATTGATCGCATAAAAGTAGCCCTGGACACAAGGACGACCGGCGCCAGAATCGACAAGGTTCGAAAAGCCAAAAACAGCAAGGTAATCCTCAGCTGTAGCTCTAAGGAAGACCTACAGCTGGTACAGTCCAGGATACGACTCGACAATGACCTCAAGGCTGAGGTGGCAAAAGTGGGTAACCCTCTCATCATCGTGAGGGACGTTCTATCCAGCAACACAGATACCTACATGGTTGAAACCTTGCTGGAGCAGAACAAGCGCCTGCTGCACGACGTCGACTTGAAGGAGTGCACAGTAAAGGCAAGGTACAGAAAGCGGGCACGCAACAGCCTGGAATGTCATCTGGTGCTGGAAGTCTCCCCCTGCATCCATAAACGCTTTACGGAAGCAGGGAAGGTTCACCTAGGCATCCAATACCGGCCAGTCTACGACCACTCTCCCTTGGTGCAATGTGCCAAATGTCTGGGCTTTGGCCACACCAAAGCGGTCTGCCAAGAAAGCAAGGACCTCTGCAGCCATTGCGGAAGATCCCACTCGTGGGAACAATGCAAAGGCAGACAAGAGGGAAACCCTCCAAAATGCAAGAACTGCCTGGCCGCGCATGGAGCAGGCTCCGACCTGGCACACAATGCTTTTAGTAGCGAGTGTCCAGAGAGACAAAAATGGGATGCCATAGCGCGGTCCCGCATTTCATACTGTTAAGGGCACCTCACTGAACCAAAGCTCATTCCCCCCAAAGTCAGGCGGAACAGGTTTGCGCTTTATCCAAGCAAACCTGCAACGCTCGAAATTAGCCACGATGGAACTCCTTCAGGTAGCAAAGGACAAAGGCATCACGATCGCCCTAGTACAGGAACCCTACGTGGGCAGAAATGGAGTCCTGAAACAACATCCAGGGACACAAGTTATCCAATGCACCTTGAATAGGCAGACGCCCGTCAAAGCAGCCATCATCATTTTCGGCGATCAACTGGAGGTCATCCATGACCCCCAGCTGGTGACCGAAACCGAGGCAGTGGCTCTTGTTATTGGCGGAGGCCTTAATTTGGGAGTTCTGTCCGTCTACTTTGACGGGGAACAAGACATCGCACCATATTTGAGTAGAGTCAAGAGTTCTTGCCAAAAGCTTTCTACAAATAACATCATCATAGCCGGAGATATCAACGCATGGAGCCACTGGTGGGGAAGCATCTCGGAGGACGACAGAGGCTCGGCTTACAATGCATTCCTGAACGAAATGGGTTTTCAGATTCTCAACACTGGAGACACGCCAACCTTTGAAGTCTTTAGGGGAGGAACAACCTGCACAAGCATAGTGGATGTTTCCGCTTGCAGCACATCTCTCCTTGGAAAGATTGAAAGTTGGCAGGTAGACAGAAGCCTCGTAACATCAGACCACAACGCTATCACTTTCACCTTGCGCCTAGGTAAACCCCTAGAAACCATAAGGCCAATCACAACCCGAAAGTACAACACCAAGAAAGCAAACTGGTCGAAATTTAGTGCACTTCTCAAGAAATCCCTCCAAGAGAGGATAGTCACTACGGCATCTGTCATTGAATCTGAAACTCAGCACGATCTGGAACACATAGTCACTTCCTACACAAACGCCATCCACGAAGCCTGCGAACGCACCATCCCAAAAGCAGGAACCAAGAAAGGGGACTCAAAACCTCTGTGGTGGTCTAAAACCCTAGAAAATCTAAAAAGGGATGTGCTCAGGAAAAAGCGCAGAGTCAGGAATGCGGCCCCTCAACGTCTGCAATTCGTGCTAGAAGAGTACCAAAAATCCAAGAAGGAATACTCGGATGAAGCCGACAGAGCCCAAACTAAGAGTTGGAAGGAGTTCTGCACGACTCAAGAGAAGGAGAGCATGTGGGATAAGATCTATAGGGTTATCCGGAAAACGTCGGGGAGACAAGAGGATATGCTCCTGAGAAGTCCCCAAGGAAACACCCTATCCCCGCAAGAGTCGGCAGAACTTCTTGCCAAAACCTTCTATCCCGATGACTCCGAGATCACAGACCAACAGACCCATGCGAAACTCCGGGACCAAATGAGGGAGAGTACATTTGAGAAACTGCAGGAAAATGATCCACCATTCACATCAGCCGAACTAGAACTAGTCATACAGGCGCTAAATCCCAAAAAAGCGCCTGGACCGGATGGACTTACAGCTGATATATGCGTTACAGCCATTCGAAGCGAAATGGAAGTATTCATGGCAATAGCAAACAAATGTTTGTCGCTTAGATACTTCCCAACGCAGTGGAAAACGGCGCATGTGGTCATAATCCGCAAACCAGGCAAAAGTGACTACACCCATCCAAAGTCATACCGGCCTATTGGGCTCCTCTCAATTCTCGGAAAAATTGTAGAAAAGCTTTTGGTACGCCGCCTTCAGTGGCATATCTTTCCTACACTAAACAAAAACCAATACGGCTTCATGCCACAGCGAGGAACCGAGGACGCCCTCTATGACCTAGTGGAGCATGTAAAAACAGGAGTAAATAGTAAGAACTTTGTACTCTTAATATCCCTGGACATAGAGGGTGCCTTCGACAACGCTTGGTGGCCCGCTCTGAAACACCAGCTTGTAGAAAAACGTTGTCCAAGAAACCTGTACGAAATGGTGTGCTCTTACCTCAACGATCGCAAGATCAAAGTCAACTATGCAAGGGCTGAATGCGAGAAAGAGACAACTAAGGGATGCGTCCAAGGATCCATCGGAGGACCAACCTTTTGGAATGTTATCTTAGACTCGCTACTACACGAGCTAGAAGAGGAAAGAGTACACTGCCAGGCCTTCGCGGATGACGTGGTTCTTGTTTTCACAGGAAAGTCAATGAGCGCTTTAGAGCAAAATGTCAACACCACGCTAGACAAAATAGCAAACTGGGGAAATCACAACAAACTCAACTTTGCACCGCAAAAGACCAACGCGATGCTTCTGACAAAGAAGTTGAAGTATGACACTCCCCAACTATTCATGTCTGGCACAAAGCTCAACCTGGTAGATGAGATCAAACTTCTGGGTCTCCTCATTGACAAAAAGCTTACCTTCAGACCCCATGTGTCCGCCCAATGCAAGAAAGTCGCAGATATTTACAAACAGCTTGCCTGCGCAGCAAAAGTGACATGGGGTTTGAACAGCGAGATTACAAGAACCATCTATATTGCGGTAGCCGAACCAATAGTGCTCTACGCAGCAAGTGCTTGGTCCCGGGCGGCAGAGTTGGAGATGAACAAGAAGCAACTAAATGCTCTCCAGAGAGGCTTTGCCCAAAAAGTATGCAGGGCATATAGAACGGTTTCGCTCACCTCGGCACTAGCGCTGTCGGGCCTGATTCCACTAGACCTGAGAATCCAAGAGGCAGCAAACCTTTACAAGTCAAAGAAGAACATCTCACTGGATTACCTCCCCCCGGGAAAAGAGCTTGAGCAGAAAGTGGGCTATCTGGATCTTCCCCACCCATCTAAAGTTGCGCCAATTGAATACGAGCTCCTAGAAGACCCAACTCAAAAAGTTTCCGGACCCCAAATCTTCACGGACGGCAGTAAGATACAAGGTCAAGTGGGTGCTGCACTAACGTGGTGGAACGAAGAGAAAGAGATAACATCAGCAACTTTCAAGCTACATCCCTCTTGCACGGTCTTTCAATCAGAACTCTACGCATTGTGTAGGGCAACCCAGTTAGTCTGTTCGAGTGAGGAACCTAGAGTCAGCATTTTGAGTGACTCAAGATCCTCACTTGACCTACTGAGAAATCCCAAACTGGGCCACCCTCTAGTTAGAAAGGTGAGAGAAAATATTGACAGAATCGTGTTGGAGGGAAGAGAAGTTCGGCTGTTTTGGTTGAGAGCGCACATGGGAACTGTTGGAAACGAAAGAGCCGACGAGCTCGCGAAAACAGCTGCCCACAGCGAAGCCACCCAAGACTACGACAAAATCCCGCTGTCATACGTCAAAAAGCAAATTCGTGATGAATCGATCCGCAAATGGCAAGACCGCTACGAGACCTCTAACACGGGAGCGGTCACGAGAAAGTTTTTGCCATCAGTAGAAAAAGCGTATCGGTTAACCCGGACTACAAAGTTATCCCCCACACAAGTCCAAGTACTCACGGGACATGGCGGAATCTCTGAATACCTCTACAGGTTCAAGCTCAGGGATAGCCCAAGCTGTGAGTGCGATCCAAACATCAGCGAAACCATCTGGCATATAATTCTGGACTGCCCCCGTTTTGTCAGCGCGCGCCACGATCTGGAATCACAAATTGACAGGAACTTGGTGGAATCGGAACTGCAGAACATTCTTGCAGATCCGAAATCCAGACCCTATTTCCTGTCTTTCGCTGAGAAGATCTTCCAGGTGGCAGCCAGAAGAAACAGCAGCCATACTCTATCCCAACCGCAAACAGCCCCAATCCTGATTCAACCAGATACCCCTTCGCCCCAATCACCGACCAACATGGCGATCTCTCGATTGCTGGCCTTCGGAGAGGCAGGAACCCCAGGACTCAGGATCAGAGGTGTACCTCTTTTCATGGACACCAACAATGAAAAGCTTGGGCTGAGCTTCTGCCTCTGCCGTCGCGGCAAATACAACAGAGTGGCCATATCTCCGGGCCTATCGTCCCTGCTCAACGGAAGCACTTTTAAAAGCACAATGCGCTACAAGGTCTACAGCGCGTTACCCGTGATGGAAGTGGAAAACCACCGGTGTCGGATTGTGCGAACGAAAAACAAAACAATTGCTCTTCTAGAACTTGCTGGCACAAACCTCTTCGCAGAGGCAAGGCTGCTACTAAACAAGCTAGGAGAAGAAGGAAACTCCCCGCGCATAATTAGTGTAGATGCCATGACGATCGAATACTCGAAGGGGGAGGTCGCCGACTTGTTGGGTTGCCTCAAAGCCGCTGAACAACACGAGGTAGTCGTGTACGAAAACAGGGGCGAAGATCTTAGCTTCTTAAGAGTACGCGACCAGAGAGACGCAGCCAACAACACAGACCTCCAAGTTCCAGAACTAACCACCGGATCCGAACGCGTCCAACAAAAAGCTGCCGACGAAGAGCTTGCGGCTTGGCTTGAGAAGACAAGGATCAAACCGAGGAAACACCTGGAACAGTTTCTCAGCGCTTTCAGTTCTGCCGCTTACAGCCTGCTCGGCAAACCTTTGAAAACAACAGGAAAAGGAAAGAAACAGCAGGCCAGAAAACCCGAATCTGAGATCCGCAAAGCCGAAATGGGGCAAATCAGTCCGCCGCGTTTTAGACCGGTCAAGGGCCCCACAGACCACGCTTTGAATGCATTCCTCGAGTTCCTAGCCATCAAAAAAGCAACGAAAGAAATCAACGTAAAGACCTGCAGTAACATCTTGCAGGACTTCAAGCTGGGAATAGAAAACCTTTTAAAATACAGGCTCGAGGAGGCGGAGGCCGCCATATACAATAACGACAATTCCCAAGTCCTCAGAGGTATAATGTCAGGGGAATATATGGCGGCTTACAGCGAAACTGGCGGGTTTGTGGCGCGTGTTGAGGAGGAGACGAGACGGAAGGAACCGAAGTTCGCAACTCCACCTTGCGACCCAGTCGTAGTTGTCGCTCGTTGTACCAGGATAATGCTAGACGATATGATTCTCGAAAGGGCGAAAACCTTTTCGGGAGACCATGACGTCGATGCGGGCTGGAACAACTGGGTGATACCAAGAATAAAATGGGTAAATGGCGTTCCCGGGTGCGGGAAAACAACCTGGGTAATAAAGCACTTTGATGCGGACAACGACGCGATTATCACCGGAACAACTGAAGCAGCCAATGACCTGAGAGAGAAGCTTGCAAAGCGTATCGGAGACAAAGTGAAAACTAGGGTCCGAACAATGGCTTCAGTTCTGGTCAATGGTTTCAAAGACCAGGACAAGTATAACCGTCTCACGATCGATGAGGCCCCAATGAACCACTTTGGGGCCATTATCATGGCTGCGCGGTTGGCAGGTGCCAGCGAACTTGTTCTCATTGGAGACGTCAACCAACTTCCGTTTA
Organism: Colostygia pectinataria; assembly: GCA_951394395.1. NCBI lineage: Eukaryota > Metazoa > Arthropoda > Insecta > Lepidoptera > Geometridae > Colostygia > Colostygia pectinataria. The sequence goes on along the minus strand of OX596353.1, from coordinate 13,894,139 downwards.
TCGATAGAGGAAATATTTTCAAGATGACCTATATTCGACCAAGTTCGGTTGCAAACATTACCCAGGAGTTGTTGTGCACTCATCGGAACCCAATGGACGTAGCGTACGCCATCAGCGACGTCTACTCTGGCATATACTCCTCAACATCCCGACTACATTCGTTAAAGCTAGAGAGCTTCACTGATGCAGACATTCCAAAAAACCAAGCCAACACGCTCTTCCTCGTACACACTCAGGAAGAGAAAGCAACCCTGATCAGTCAGGGCTTTGGGTTAGGTCAGGGGTCTCGCACACTCACCATCCATGAATCTCAAGGCTTGACGTATGAGTCGGTGATCATAATCAACACGAGGAGTAAAATGCTGTTGCACAAAAGTGTTCCTCATGCGGTGGTAGCAGTCTCGCGGCACACCATCAGCTGCACCTATTACGTCGATGACAGCAGTGACGCGATAGGGTACTTCGTGAGGCAAGCGATGGCAGCGCCAGCCAAAACTATTCTTGAATACAATCTGAAAATGGCTATTCAGGACAACAACGCAGAGGTGGTGGAAGCCCTTGAGCGGAGAGCGGAGGGTTTGGTTCCCTAAATGTAAAGTTAAAATTAATAAGTTAAAATTGTAAAATCCCAATTTCTAGTGTATCAATTTAGTGTAAAGTAGTATAACATAATTAATGTTGTTAAATAATAAAATGTCAGTAAAGTCTATCCTTAAGTAATAAGCTCAATACAAAAATACAAGTTTGTTAGTTTTTAAGATAAACATACATGTCTCACTGAGTTAAGTTTTAAGAAAAAATGTAAATGAAAATATAAATAAATAAAAATTGTAAGATCCCCCAAGAGCACGGACAAACAGTCTGTGGTGATCCGCCAGTAGTGCCATTTCGAGATGGCATTATATTAAAAAAAAAAAAAAAAAAAAAACCTAACCTAACCTAACCTAACCTAACCTAACCTAACCTAACCTAACCTAACCTAACCTAACCATACAAAAGTGAAAATATTTTGTTGACATAAAGTCGCGTGCGACCTATCATTTTAAGCGTCTCAGTGCCCATAGTGCGAATCTACATTAATAGGACCCACGTTATTATACAAAAAACGTGATTTTTTGACTTTTTAAGCAAATTTATTTCGATTTTATACATATTTTGTTAATTTTGGCTATTAAAAATCTATTTTTTCTAAATTTATAGTTTCTGTGTGTACTTAAATTCGCTATTTGTCTCGCCGGTTGCGCCCCCTATCGCAAAGTGTCGTTTTTGTGAGCCAAAAGTTAATATTTAACTATTTTGTTTACGAAATCGCGCTTTGGTCGACGGCAAAAACCGAAAAAGATTTTTCTAGACTCTAACTTTAAGTGACTATAGTCGTGTGCTACCGCATAAAACGCGGCTCGGCGCGCTCTATCATCTGTGCGAGCGCACTCGGTCACCCGTCCTAGAAAAACTTTGACAAATTGCGTTTTTCTCTAAATTTTGGTCATTTTAAGGCGATTTTGCGTGTTTTTAATTTTTTGTCGCGAACACCTGACTGTTTCTGCACATCCCGTGGCTGGTTCACCTTTGCCCGACGTCCCCGCACGTACCTGCAACAGAAAAACAACAAATATTAGACAAAAATACAAAAAATCGCCCGCCCACCCGCCCTTTTGTCATTTACCAAGGTAAGAATACTTGATTTACGGGGCCGAGTCTTTCTTTAAACCTTGGTAACTGCTAAACGAGTGGAGATTTAGATACGGGGTTTTCACTACCGTATTAACACCTTGCAGATCTACAATTTGCGTTTAAAATATATAAATATTAGTTGTTACTTTAGTTAATATTGCACTAGATTTTATTTCTGCTAAGTTAAGTTGACCAAATTCGGCACTATTCTAATCTATAGAATTTAAATTTAGATTTTTGACTCCTAATATTCCTTTAAGACATTAGTTGTTATATATACACTTGTTAAAATTAATTAGAATAAGGTGGTACTCTGTTATATAACTTTTACAAACTTTTAATAATAGGTTAGGTTTAAGTTTAAGTTACCTCCGAGCCTCCTCTTAAGATGTTTCATACTCCTGCTAAATTAACGAAGGACAAGGAAAAGGATCTTGTAGATCTGTCGATGGAAGACATGGCAGACGAAAGTGTTTCGAAGCTGGAAAAAAGGAAAATGAGCGAAACTTTTTCAGTTGACATTAGCCCGACACCAAATGTAAGGAGGAGCATTGGAGAGTGGGAGTCCGGTAGAACGGACGCACCCTCCAAGGCTACAACCACACTGAAGAAAGCGGTGCAAGCCGAAATCCCGAAGCCAAAACCCAAAACCAAGCTAGTGTCTCAAGACACTAGGGCCTCTACCAGCAAAGCACCCACACAGCTGGCTACAGGAGCTTCACCAATTCAAGACAAGCCAAAGGTCAAATACATCGACCGTCTATCCGAAGCAAGGGCCTGTGTGACTAAAGCCAAACTTCATCTAGGCAATTCAAGGAATATAAAAACCGAAATCAAAACTGAGGTCACACTGGCCATAGAACGGTTATACCAGTTGGTTAAAGAGAGCGAAACCGCGAAGGGCCAAGCAAAGTTGAAACATACGGATCCTGAACCCGAAAAGGAAAAGGAACCTGAAAAGGTGAAGGAACAGGAAAAGGAAGATTGGAAGGAAGGAAAAGAGTTGATGAAGAGAATGGAACAACACGCAAAGCTCATAGAACAAAATAACGCAAAGATGGAGCAACTAAAAGAGTCCCTGGATAAGCAAGAAGAGCTGCAAAAGCAAACTTACGCAACATACGCGAGTGCGGCAGCGGCGCCACCTAGGAGGCAACTCCTTGAGCAGACCGCGCTGCACTCCGTAGTTGTAACAGCAAAAAACGAAATGGAAACAGGAGAGGAAATTCTGAATAGAATCAGGAAAGTAGTAAATGCTAAGGAGGGAGGAATAGCAGTTGAAAAGATACGGAAGGCTAAGGACAGAAAGGTGATTGTGGGGTGCAGAACGGAAGGAGAAAGGCAACAAATAAAAGAAAGGCTCCAAAGAGCAGAAGAACACCTAATCGTAGAAGAAGTTAAAAATAAAGACCCCCTAGTCATCTTGAGAGATGTGTTCCAATATAACACTGACACGGATATTCTGGACGCTTTGTGGAACCAAAATGAAGAAACGCTCAAAGACCTGAAACGAAACGACAGCAAGGTAGAAATCACCTACAAAAAGCGATCCAGGAATCCGCAGACCAACCATGTCATCATGCGGGTGGCCCCTACAGTTTGGCAGCGCTTAGTCGAAGCAGGGACCGTCATGATCGATCTCCAGCGGGTGAGAGTAGCTGACCAGTCGCCACTGGTCCAGTGCTCTCTCTGCTTGGGATACGGTCACGGGAGACGGTTCTGCAAGGAGACGATCGAGAAGTGCAGCCACTGTGGGGGACCCCACATGAGGTCAGAATGCGCAGATTGGCTTGCCGGCGATGCACCAAAGTGCTGCAATTGCACACACGCCAAGGCTGAAAATACGGAGCACAATGCCTTCAGTCAGGAGTGCCCCATCAGAAGGAAATGGGAGGCTTTGGCTAGAGCCACAATAGCCTATTGCTAAAGTGCCTCTAGGCAGAGTCAGCAGATCTATAACAAACAAATAACAATAGCCATAAAACTCAATAAAATACATTAATAGATAACAAACAAATTTAGAAAAAACTTAAAACTATATCACAAAATTTTTAGAAGACATTAGCAAAAACCCAAAAAACAGATATACAACTCATGTTGGTATACATATATTGATATATATGTAAGCAGCATAGCAAAAATAAAATAGATAAAATACTAATAGAAAGACGATTATTAAAACATAAATTTTAAAACCGGAAACCAGTCATACAAAATAAGAATGATATTCGAACATAAACAAAAGTCAAAGACAAACTGGTAAATTAACTAAACTTTAAATTTTTTTAAAATGTAAACAAAAACTTGATAAATAACTTTATGGTGGTATATATATTTGGAATATATATAAACAGCATAGCGTAAGAAAACTAGATAGACAAACAATGTAATAGATATAAGTAAAGTCTAAGAATGCCACAAAAATTAAAAACACCGTAACATCACCAAAAATAGAAGCTTAAACGATTGAACAGAAACAAGTAGAATAAATAGGTAAAAATGTGAAGACAAAAATAATAGTATCATAGAAGCAAATAAAGATAAACCCGTTCAGAAAAAAGTAAAAGTAAACAGTCAAAGTAAAGTAAACAGTAGAGCATCGAAATAAAGTTAATCCTTTGTTAAGCCAAACAACAGGCCCTTACCTATCCCATCCCATTCTCAGATGTTATGTTAAAGTCGTAGAAAGATTGGTAAAAACAGGCTCTGATTAAGTATTGACAACAAGCTGACCTTCAATAGTCATGTGACCAATGTTTGTAAAAAGGCTCTAAACATCTACAAGAAGCTGGCCACAGCGGCCAAGGTCAGTTGGGGTCTTCACCCAGAAATTGTTCGGACGATTTACACTGCAGCAGTGGAGCCGGTTATCATGTACGCCGCAAGCGTCTGGGCTCAAGAAACTAGAAAAATTGGAGTCCAAAAGCAGTTAAATACCGTGCAAAGAGGCTTTGCTCAAAAGATGACGAGGGCGTACCGCACTGTCTCATTAAACTCGGCCCTGGTGCTGGCGGGGTTGCTCCCACTTGACCTGAGGATACAGGAGGCAGCTGCCCTGTATGAAGTCAAGCGAGGCGTGCCCTTGCCAATACTAGCAGATAGAGAAATGGAGGAGATGGTGAGCTACGTAGGAACTCCACACCCAGCGGAGAATATACGCCTGGAATTCGTCGACTTGCCTGACCAAGAAGCCGTGAACAGACACAATAACCAGGAGATCAAAATATTTACCGACGGCAGCAAAATTGAGGGCAAAGTCGGAGCAGCACTGTCCTTATGGAACGGTGAAGCCGAGACCAAAACCATCAAATTAAAGCTGCCGTCGTTCTGCACAGTGTATCAGGCGGAACTTCTGGCTTTGTGCAGAGCTACGCAGGAAATAGCAAGAAGACGTGAGCAGAGCTTCGGAATATACAGTGACTCGAGGGCAGCACTGGAAACAGTCACCAATTCAAGCTCCATCCACCCGCTAGCAACCGAAGCTCGAAACAACCTCAGGGGGGCCCTGATCCAGAACAAGGAAGTATCCATGTTCTGGATCAAGGCCCACGCTGGGTTGGAGGGGAATGAGCGGGCGGACAAGCTAGCTAAAGAAGCTGCACTCAAAACTAAAAAGAGACCAGACTATGAGCACTGCCCGAAGTCATTCATTAAGAGACAGATAAGACTTGAGACGCTTGACAAGTGGAACGTTCGGTTTAAAACAGGCAAGACAGCCTCCGTCACAAAACTATTCTTCCCCGACGCAATAACAGCATACAAGACAGTACGACAAATCGAACCAACAATGACTATGACTCAGGTAATGACGGGACATGGTGGGTTCTCTGAATATTTGACTCGTTTCAAATGTAAAGAGAACCCATCATGCATCTGCGAGCCAGGCGTGAGCGAAACGGTGCCGCACATTCTTTTCGAATGCCCTGTGGAAGGGTTGAGGAGACACGAAACAGAGCAAAAACTAGAAAGTAAGATAAATGCAGAAAATGTAAATTTGTTAATGATAGATAAAAGTAAAAGAAGAATATTAATAGAATATTGTACAAAAGTAGCAGAAAAAGTCATAAAAAGGAACAAAGATGTATAAAATATGGTGAGTATATATTATATGATATATATAAACAGCATATATAGATAAATAGCATAAGAAAACTGTAATTACATAAGAAAGTACAATAATTAAAGAAACCATGTGTTTAAGACAATAAATCATAAATATGTAGTTAAATCTACATATTTATAATATTTATAGATAACGTGTGTAAAATTAAGAAATAGAATAAGAATAAATATGTAAGATGTAAAAATATTAGAATGTATAAATTAGAAAAGATAAGCAGCATGTAACACCCCCTAGACCCCAAGTGGGTACGATAAGTATGTAATCCCACCTGTAGATAGAAATAAAGTAAACAAAGTCTTTGATTTCGTCAAAGGAACGAGAAAAAAAAAAAAAAAAAAAAAAAAAAAACCTAACCTAACCTAACCTAACCTAACCTAACTTAACCTACGTCGTACCCTTATGCGACATCCCGTCGCATAAGGGTACGACGGGGGTGTGTGAGGTTGTCGGACTCGACGACTCACTAAACCATCCCCGGTGGCCAGCCTTGACGCATGCCAAGGGGCTCCACGGTCCCCTAGGGCTATCAGTGGTGCCCCTCTCGCAGCGCGCTCAGAGCACTTCCCGGGGCTAAAAAAATAGTCAGCCCCAGCACCTCGCAGTGCTGCGGCAACACAGGGCCACCCCTGTGCTACCGCCCTTCCCGGGTTCGCTGAAAACGGACGACCAGAGCCCTTACTCTAGACCGCCCACGAACCCGAAAGTTCCCCTGCTCGGCAGGGGATACCGCTTGGCCCCTTATGGGGCAGGCAGTGCGGGGCGGCCGTTGCCGTCACCCCGCCGCCGCCTTCTCCGAGCGGGATCGGCTCTCTCCCGATCTCGCTCAGCGGCCTCTTTCCGAACCATTACGGTCTCACAGAAAGAGGCCACGGCCCCGGAGGTACCTAACCTAACCTAACCTAACTGGCGTAGACGACGTGTGCAAACACGTCGTCAAACGCACAAACGCCGGCTAGGTACTTGTATTTATTAATACTATGACCAAAGCCGGCTCAGCATATAACTAAAAAATGAAAACAAGGTCCCTGACCACGAGTTAGGGGGTACCGCTTATTATAAAAAAAAAAAAAAAACCTAACCTAACCTAAACATTGTGCGAAGCACTGTTACAATGGTGGTACAATAATTAGTCACGATTATATACATATACATATATATACACATTAACTTTATAACATTCAAACATTTTTTATATACATTTTTTTTTTTTTTCTTTTATTTAAGCGTACACAGATAGGATCTTAAGATCTTATTCTTTCCGCTTAATAAGCTCGTTTTCTTATACACTACAATTTTATTGAAACTGTTCTTATTAACTAAGTGTTGTTAAATTTTGTCAAACTATTCACAATTTTTTGAACGAAATCAAGGAACGACTCCATACATGATTCATTGTTACTTAAATCAATTATTTTAAAATGGGTCAATCTTATATTGGCTACAAATATTTACATGTTTATATCTTGAAACACAAAACGCTGGACATTCCTCTAACAGATGTTTTTGATTTTGTTCATTAGACCCATTACATGGGCAACAATCGTCTTGTGTGATTTTGAAGCGCTTAAGATACGTTTTATGGAAGCCATGACCAGTGACAATCTGCGTAAGCTGGAAAGTAGTCCTGCAGGCTTCAGCTAAGTTCCGTATATCGGTTGTGGTTGGCAGATGTTGTTTAGTGTGTTGGCCTGTTTCTGAAGACCTATATCTTTCTTCCCAGATTTCGTGAATGTCTTTTTGAACCAAATGTTTTATAAATGATATTGGAAACCTAGAGTAGTGAGGAGCAGAGTGCAATTGAGTTGCTGCATTTGCCGCTTGATCTGCTTGCTCGTTTCCCTCGATTCCCGAATGTCCTTTGACCCATGATATATGGATATGTGATTCGCTGGCTAGTATTTTATGCACTATTTGGTGAATTTGTGATATTATGGAGTGGGAGTTACTACGGTTTTCAAGGGCTTTGATAGATGAAATTGAATCGGTAAGAATGAATGCACTGATGATGCGGTTCTGCAACACCCATTTACAAGCTGCTAGGATAGCATACAGTTCTGCCTGAAATACAGTGCAGCAGTCATGCAGTTTAAATTTGCGGACCACTTTGGGAGTTGTTCCGCCAGGGTCAAAACACACAAATGCCGCGCCAACAGATTGGTTTTCCTGCTTGCTCCCGTCGGTGAATATGAGATGAGTGTTATCGCTATTAGATGGTTCCGTTGGTGAGAAGGAGATGCGTTCTGCTGGATGTAAAAGTTGTGAAATTGGTGTTGGTTTCTCCAGAGTTATATCATGAGGCAGGTATTCGCTGATTCCAGACAGTTTGGTTAATTCAATATTGTGTATTTCCCGTACTTTTAAATCAAGTGGTGTGAATAGTGCTAAAGCAATGGCTGCTGTGGTCGAAATTGTTCGAAAGCCTCTTATCGCCTTTATAGCAAAACCGCGTTGCATGGACAGTAGTGTCTTTTGTACATACTTTTTGTTCGCTGCGTGTCCCCATATACCTGCCCCATAGGTGACTATGGGTTCAATAACCCGTTGGTAAATTAATCTTACATTTTCGGGATGTGCTCCGTATGTTGGACGAGTATACATACACAATTTAGCGAAAATGCGCATCGCTTTGTCTGTGATGTATTTGACGTGTTGTCCAAAAAGCAATTTTTCGTCCAGAATGATTCCTAGCAGTTTAATTTGTCTTTCATAGGTGAGTTCTTCACCACCTATGAATATTCCGATGTTTTTGGCTTTAGGAGTGAAAGCAATCAGTTGCGTTTTTGACGGTCCAAACGCCAGTTTTACACTCTTCCCCCAGTTTATTACACTAGACAGAGCGCGTTCAGCGGAATCCTTAAGCACACTTGCATCCTTCGCAGTAACAATCAAAAGAACGTCGTCCGCGAAAGCCTGCAAGTGGCTGCCCGGAGGAAGCCGCAGCTCCAGCAGTTCATCTAGTATAATATTCCAGAGGATTGGCCCACATGCAGAACCCTGAATGCACCCCTTTGACATACGCTTACTGACACGCTCCCCCGCATGGTCAAGCTTTACTTCCCTATCTCGGACATAGTCTTCGATGAGCCCATAAATGTTTTTGGGACAGTTCATTAGACGAAGCCTGTGGAAGAGAGCAGGCCACCAAGCGTTATCAAAAGCCGCTTTGATGTCCAAAGAGACTGCTACAACTAGATGTTTTTCATTTTTCGCCTGTCTTATTATACCGAGTGCGTTATCAATTGTCGTTGGTTGCTGTAGCCGTTTTTGTTTGCCCAGTATGTAACTCTTTTGATGAAGAGCTTTTCTAACAGTTTTCCGAAAACTGGTAGCAGTCCGATTGGTCGGAACGAACCTAGTTCACAGTAATCTGCTTTACCCGGTTTCGGTATTATTTTTACATAGGCTATCTTCCATTGTTTTGGGAAATGCTGTAAACTTAGACATCTATTCATTATATCCGTTACAAGTTTCGGGTATGCTTTTGTGAATTGGTGGCAAATGTCAGAGCTTTGTTCGGGTTCATATACTTAAGATATTCTAACAGCTCTTCCTCCGAGAAAGGGAGATCGTCTTCCGTGTTGAGAGAATGTACAGCTCTTAGAAAATGATGTCTAGGTTCGGTATCCGGGAGGTCATCTGGGTAAAAATGATCTAATAGTGCCCTAGCTGTTTCCTTACTACCAGTTGTATACCTATCTCCAATCTTTAATGTAGTAGGTGGACGCTTGGAAGCAGTCTCCTTTAACAATCTATTTGTTATAGACCACATATTTTTATTTGTTTGCAGCTCACATAGCTCTCGGAAGTTTGCTGTTGATTCGCTGCGTAATTCATTAGCATATTCTTTCTTTTTGTTCTGCTGCTCTTCAAGTAACGCTTCTAAAGGTAATCCTTGCTGTTTAGCTGTACTTACTCTACGATGGATGTTAATTACCTCTTTCTTTAGAGCTTCTAATCGTTCCGACCACCAAGGTGGTTTGCAACCATGTTCCCGTCCGTTCCCTTTGACATGCATGGATTCTCCGCAAGCATGATGGATTATGCTATTAATATCGTCAATAAGGGTTTCTAATTCTACGGAGTCCATGGTTGAGATGTCTCGTTTAAGAATGTCAGATGACATCATGGAGGTATGTAAGTCTTTAAAGATTGGCCAGGAGGCTTTGTTGGCTTTGTACCGGAAAGTCGATGTGTTCTCAGGTACTGCTGGTTTGGCGCAGTTTGAATTAATTGTAAATTCTATTGCATTGTGTTGCGAGGATGCACAAAAATCTGGGTTAACCCGCCAAGCTGCAACTCTGTCGTATATCGAATCGGAAGCTAAGGTGATATCGATAATTGAAGTACGTTGACGGCCGTGTGTAACCGTTTCGAAGGTAGGAATGTTACCAGTGTTGCAGACGTACATATCGTTGCCATACGCAACATCAAGAGTTCATCAAGGTTAGGTTAGGTTAGGTTTTTTTTTTTTTTGTTTTTTTTTTCTCGTTCCTTTGACGAAATCAAAGACTGTTTGCTTTATTTCTATCTGCAGGTGGGATTACATGCTTATCGTACCCACTTGGGGTCTAAGGGGGTGTTTTACTTATTACTTATCTATTTTAATTTATACATTCTATTTGATGTTCTAATATACATTTTTGTACTTAGGTCTATCTTATTTAAACACGTTTGTTTTATCTATAAATAACTATTTTACTTTATTGCTGTTTTCTATTTATTTATATATGCTGTTTATATATGTCATATCATATATACACACCATATTTTATACATCTTTTTATAATTTAGTTATTGACTGTTACTTTAACTCGTAGTCTGGTTTTCTTTTAGTCTTCAGCGCTGCTTCCTTTGCGAGCTTGTCCGCACGCTCGTTCCCTTCCAATCCAGCGTGGGCTTTGATCCAGAATAAGGATACTTCCTTTTTCTGGACCAGAGCCCTCGCGAGGTTTCTTCGAGCTTCGACTGCAAGTGGATGGATAGAGCCTGGATTTGTGACAGTTTCCAGCGCTGCCTTCGAGTCACTATATACTCCATAGCTCAGTTCTCGGCGTATAGTGATCTCTTCTGTGGCTTTGCACAAGGCCAAGAGTTCTGCCTGATACACTGTGCAGAAGGATGACAGCTTTAACTTGAGGGTTTTGGTCTCGGCTGCACCGTTCCATAGGGACAGTGCAGCTCCGACTTTACCCTCAATTTTGCTGCCATCGGTGTATATCCCTCCTAGCCTCATACAGGGCAGCTGCCTCCTGTATTCTGAGGTCAAGTGGGAGAAGCCCAGCCAGAACCAGGGCCGAATTCAGTGAAACCTATTGTTATTTAAAAAAGCATAGAAAAAGAAATTACTTGTTTTAAGTACAAATCATTATACAATAATAAAATAGTTCTATTAACACTAGGTAAATAAAACAAAATGAACTAAGATAAATAATCAAAAATCAGTAAGGGTAACATAATATGTTAATAATAATTAATATTACTATTAGGACTACCTACACATTTATTTATGCCCCAACAAAATAAATATATATGATTTATTTCTAAAACAATTCTATATCATTATTATTACACTAAGTAGGTATTTCCTTAATAATTTATATGTAAAATTTAAATTACTACAATATTAAGACTAATCTATGTATTTAATTGTATTGATAAAAAGAGGGATTCGGGGAGGTGGGCCTCGTTAGCATTGTGCTGCAACCCGCCTAGGAGACGGAACACTCCAAAATGAAACCTGGAGAGATGGGCTTCGTTAGCATTGTGCTGCAACTCATCTAGGAGAAGGAAAACTCCGAAGTCAAACCCCCAATCCATGGTGTTAGCCGACCCGTGCTGAGGGATGCTTGGCCAGAGGGTATTCTGGTCGCTAACGGAGGGTGTCTGTGTTGATGGTCACAGAGCACAGCTGAAATTCCATCTTGCCACCCGTAAAGGGCTCTGCGGGGGTGTACCTATTAGATCCCTAATACTCGTGGGAACGCAAATGATGACACAAAATTTTCTTCATCTACAATATGATGGCGACGTGGTCCGCCACCCGTCACGTCTCGTTTCTCGCGGGGGCGAAAAGTGGCTTGCGGAGAGTCGCTTTGCTACGTTGAACGTTGGAGGAGGAATGGAAGAGAAATTGAATGAGGTGTATCAGATGATGGATGAAAGACGAATTGATGTTCTTTGTGTGAATGAGACGAAGCGAAAAGGATGTGACACCACCAAGGAAGGACCCTACACGGCGTTTTGGTCTGGAGTACCAAGTACTGCTAGAGCCTGCCAGGGTGTTGGTGTTATATTTTCTGCGAGAATGGCTGAGTGCGTAAATGAGTTTGAATGTGTAAGTCCAAGGTTATTATGGGTCAGAATGAAAATTGGATTAACCCGTATCTTTGTTATAGGGGTTTATGCCCCTGTAGATATGGGTATAGGGACGTCTCAGAAAGTACAGGAGGAAAGAGAGATGTTTTGGGATAGTTTAAGGGACGTTTTAAAGTTATGCAAGGAGAATGAAAGGTTAATATTGTTGGGAGATTTTAATGGGTGGGTGGGTGTAAAGCGTGATGGGTTTGAAAATATTCTTGGAATGTTTGGTGATGAAAGAGTTAATATGAATGGTAAAAGTTTGCTAGAGATATGCCTAGAATGGAACCTTTGTGTAACTAATACCATGTTTGAACATAAAAAAATTCATTTGTACACCAGAGAGGCAAAAAATACTAGAAGTATAATTGATTTTGTAATTGTGGATGAAAGAATAAGGAAGAAAGTTCTGGACACTAGGGTGTACCGTGGAGTCGGTATACATACAGACCACTTTCTGGTATTGAGCCGAATAAGTGGTCTCTTCAAAGGATGGCGGCACCGATTACGGGAACCAACAAGTGGTTTAGAAAGAATAAAAGTCGAAAACTTACAAGATGATGATGTGAAAGATGAATATAAGAATGAACTATGTGAAAGGTTTGCTGTATTAGATGATGTTTGTGAGATTGAAGATTTGTGGAAGTCGTTCAAAGAAGAGATTGTAAGTGTAGCTTCAAAAGTATGTGGTGTGAGCAAAAGGAGGAAAGGTACAAAAGTGAAGCATGTGTGGTGGAATAGAGATGTACAAAAGGTAGTGAGTGAGAAAAAGAAAGCCTGGTTAAACTGGTTAGCTGTTAGAGCTAACGAAAGAATGCACAAAGCTACGGCTGATAATGTGGATGAAGCTAAGAATGAATATAAAAGATTTAAAAAGTTGGTGAAAGAAATGATTGCAAGAAAGAAAGAAGAACAAAAGGATGTGTTTGATCAGAGACTATCTGAGGATTTTCGGACAAACATAAAGTTTTTCTGGAAATCCATTCGTTCAGTCAGAGGAAAATCGCAGAACTCAGAGCTGAATTCGATCAGAGATCGGAATGGAAGTTTAGTGAAAGGTGAAGAGTGTGTGTTGAAGAGATGGAAGGAGTATTTTGAAGACTTATTTGAAAAAGTAGAGGCTAGGGAACCATCTTTAGTTGAGAATGAAAGTTATGAATGTGATATTGGTATGGATGAAATAGTAAAAGCAATTAAATGTATGAAATCAGGAAAGGCTGCAGGGTATGACAGGATAACAGCCGAGATGCTGAAAGCTGGACATGGTGTCGTAGCAAGTCAGTTATATCGCCTTTTCCATTTGTGCTGGAAAACTGGCCAAGTACCAAGTGATTGGTGCAAAGCAGTTGTGGTTCCGCTTTACAAAGGGAAAGGCTCGCAGCAAGACTGCAAAAACTACAGAGGCATTAGCTTACTCAGTGTCGTCGGCAAACTGTATGCGAAAGTTTTGATTGAAAGGGTTGTGAATGAAACCGATAGGAAAATATGGGATGCACAAGCAGGATTTCGAAAGGGAATGGGATGTACGGATCAGGTCTTTTCGTTGCGATGCATAGCCGAAAAGTTTTTGGCCCGAGGTCAAAAGGTCTATTGCGCTTTCGTAGATTTAGAAAAGGCCTATGACAAAGTGATGAGGAATGAGTTATGGTCGGTACTGTCAATGTATGGAGTAAGCAGCAACCTGATTCGAGCACTGAAATCTCTCTATGAGGGTTCTAGTGCTTGCGTTAGGATTAATGGGTCATACACTGAGTGGTTTAATATCGATAAGGGTGTTAGACAAGGATGTGTAGCGTCGCCATGGCTGTTTAATCTTTTCATGGACAGTTGTTTGCAAGATCTGAAGGAGAGCGAATGCGGATTAAAAATGAACGAGTTACTCGTCAAATGTCTTCTCTATGCCGACGACCAGGTGATACTTGCGTCGTCAGCAGATGAGTTACAGGAGATGGTGACAATTATGCATGGGTCGTTTGAAAGGAAAGAAATGAAAGTGAATGTTAATAAAACGAAAGTAATGGTTTTTGAGAGAGATGAATATATGACAGAATGTAAGATTATGATCGGACAAGAGAAAGTGGAACAAGTGAGTGATTTTGTATATTTGGGGACTTTGTTTACGAGAGATGGAAAGTGTGAGAGTGATATAGAAAGACGAGCAAATGCTGGAAATCGAGTGAATGGGGCGCTAAATGCATTTATGTGCAGTCGCAACGTCTCCAAAAAGGCACGACTTGCCGTACACAGAGGAGTGTTAGCGCCGACACTAATGTATGGCAGTGAGAGTTGGGTATGGCAGAAAAAACATCAAAGTAGAATAAATGCAGTAGAAATGAGAGCGTTGCGAAGTATGTGTGGTGTTAATTTGTGTGATAGAATAAGGAATAGTATGATTAGAGAGCGTTGTGGAGTGAAAGAAGACGTAGTGATGAGGATAGAGAAAGGCATGCTAAGGTGGTTTGGGCATGTAGAGAGGATGGATGAAAGAAGATTGACGAATCAGATTCATAAGGCGAGTGTGATTGGTACAGTTGGAAGGGGAAGACCTCGACGCACGTATTACGATCAAATTGAAGACGTGCTAAAGAAAGGCCAGGTCAGGAGTACCCTAAACCGACGAGCGTGTATGAAGAATGTGATGAGAGTAAATGAAGCAAAACAGGTGTGTCAGGATCGTAGCAAGTGGAAATCCGTGGTCTCTGCCTACCCCTACGGGATACAGGCGTGATTTTATGTATGTATGTATGTATGATAAAAAGACATAAAACAAGGCAATTAATTAAAAAGTAGGTACCCACTTAGTTACAATTCCAATTATAAATTAGACCACAAACAAATTAATGCCAGATCAAATGAATTATTTCATAAAAATATCATAGATGGCAGTGGTAACTAAAATGACTACTAGATATTGACAGTATGCATGGTAACATTAACCTGTTAACAAGGTCTGATTAAATGCTATGGGGTACATAAACAACACAATTAAGACTTATATTATTATTGTAAGTCTCGTTATGAGTCGCCACCAAGGAAGTCGATAGATAAAAGAGCCCTGTACTGTTTCTGTTGATCTTTGTTGGTAGACAGGTAGTAGGTCTGATTCTGATTAGTACGAAGGTACAAGTATTATCGATCCAAAGATTTTGCTTTTCTGAGATAGGTACACAAAATTTACATTTATTTTCACAATGACATTTCTTTGTTTACCTTTTTAGACTTGAATTAAAAACCAGATTAGAGGTGAATTTACGCCAGTTCCACGCGACCGTTAGTGTCAAAATTCCCTTTGAGGGAATTTTGACATTATTTATATATGTACCTATCCCCCTAACCCCTTCGCAGGGGATCTATTATCTAAAATTATCTAAGGGGATTTTGGGGCCAGCCAAAACAAATATGAATCCACCATCTTGGATTTAAAATGGCTGCCATTTAGGTATTTAAAGTAATCAGTCCGTGTTTGTTACTAGTTCGATGGAGTTGATTTGACTAAAACAGTGATTTGACAAAATAAACAAAACCACATTAGAGCACTCGGACGCAAAATGTGAGTTAAAAAACCATTTCCCTTTCAACACCTTTATGTCCTCAGTTGAATGTTGTTAAGCATGGCTCCAGGTATCAAGCTGTTAAACTTTTTAACGCACTTCCTTCTGAATTAAAAGTTATGGAGAGTCCTCTTATATTCAAAAGCAGAGTTAAAAGTCTGTTGTTAAAGGGAGTTTTTCATTCTATCGAAGATTATTTGAAGGGCAGTATAAAAATTTAATTATTATTTTTAGATATTAGATTTCTATATTTTGATTCAACTGACATGAAATTTTGTAATTAATTTTTATTACTTATTATTGACATAAGATATTGTAATTTTTATTTTATTTTTAAGGAATGATTTATTATTAGTATTCACATTTGCTTTAATATTTAGAATAAGGCTAATTTTAAGTTATTTCAAATACGATGTAATTATTGTTAATGAATAAATAAATTGAAATTGAAATTGAAAGTTCTATAATAAAGTTAACCTTAATTGGAATATCTGTGGTATGCGCTACTTCGAATCAGAATTAAAAAGTAGTAGATGCTAGTTGCGCGCTGGGCTGAGGCTGCACGCGGAGCTCGCACGGGCCGGGGCCAACTGCTTGTGTAGTGTACATACGTATACGTACGCATAGCTAACAGCTAGCCAGGGCTCTCTCTCTTGTTTAGTTTCATCTAGGTAAATAAAACAATCTAATACGGTAGTATATAAAAAGTATAATCATAAGATAGGTAATTAATAACAATTATTATCAACCAACATTATATCACAATCCCAACATAATTAACTTAATAGCTATATCGAAATAAAAACAAGAAAACAAGCCTCTAGCGCACCGCACGCTGATGGCGAACATTAACATTAATATGGCACTCCGGGAGAGGGAAGAGATAAGGAGGAGCTCACGGCAGGCTCAGGAAGTAGAAAGCGAGGAACGCCAGCGCGTAGCACAGGCCGCTGCACGCCAGCATCGCGCGCACCGTTGCACGCTGCAGCCTCGCGCCGCGCCCCCCGCGCCCCCAGCTCCCCCCGCGCCCCCAGCTCCCCCCGCGCCCCCAGCTCCCCCCGCGCCCCTCGGGCACCTTGCGCGCGCGTGAGCCGCTGCTTCGCGCATCCTCCGCCGCCTCGTACGTCGGCGAGAGCGAGGGCGGCGCCGGGCTCGAGCGCGCCGACCCCGCCTCCCCCTCCCCCTCCCCCTCGCGCCCCCCCTCCTCGTCCGGCAGAGCGAACCTCGGCCGCCGCGCGCCGCCCTCCTCCGCGCGCGCCCACGCCGGCCGCGGCGAGGGGGGGCGCGGGGGGGCCGCGGGGGCCCCGGGGGCCGCCCGCGCGGGGGCCGGGGCCGCGCCCGCGCGCCCCTGCCGGTAGTCGAGCTCGCGGCGCCGCCCGCGCGGCTCCTCGCTCGCCGGGGGTGGGAACCGCGGCTCCGCACCCGCGGCGCGGAACATCGCCGGGGGCCGCGCGGGAGGCGGGCGCGCGCGCGGGACGTACCGCGCGGGCTCGGACCGCGGCTCGCGCGCCGGGCGCAGCACGCCCGCGCCCCGCGCGCGCCGCGCCGGCTGCCACAGCGGCATCGCGGGAGCGCCGCGAGGCCGGGCCCCGGGAGGCCCCGGCGGGCGCGTGCGCAGCGGCAGGCCGTACAGGAAGTAGCGGTCGCTGTAGACGACCGTGGCGAGCGGGCGCGGCCCGAGCCCCGAGGCGCGCCACAGGCGGCGCAGCGCGCGCGCCGGGCGGCCGTGGCGCGGGCGGCGCGGGCGGCGTCAGTCCCGCAGGGGCCGCGCGCGCCGCGCCTCCCGCAGGTCGTGCAGCGCCTCGAGCGCCGCGCCGGAGCTCCACGCCTGCGTGCGGCACGAGTCGCGGCACGGGAGGCCCCCCGCGTCCGTGAGCTCCGGGAGGCCGCGCCACGGCGAGGAGCGCAGCTCGGCGAGCAGGGGCCCCAGCGCGGCCGCCACGCGCGCCACGGTCCTCGCGTGCTGCCCGACGTCGTGCGCGAAGGCGAGGCGCGCGCGCAGGTAGAACGGCAGCGGCCACGTCCACTCGGGCCCCTGGTGGTAGTTGAAACCGTGCGCGACGCTCGGGTCGGTCGAGTCGTCCGAGTTGTCGTAGTTCGGGCGGTACGCCCAGTCCGCCGGGTCGAGCGTCTTCACGCCGAGCGGCGCGACCAGCAGACGCTCGACCTGGTCGAGCGCGGCCCACGCGCGGCGCGGCTCGAACAGGTCCGGCGCGATCGCCATCGCGATCGGGAAGTTGCAGCGCAGCTGGTAGTCCGCCCAGGGCCGCTCGGCGCCGTGCGAGTCCTTGTAGATGCCCCGGCGGTGCACGAGGTCCGGGCGCGCGTCCGCCGCGCTCGGCGCCGCGGGCACCCAGAAGTGGCGCTCGAAGTGCGTCCGGATGCGGTCCGCCCACTGCGCCCAGCTCCAGGAGGTGAGGCTGCCGTCGCTGTGACGCCGCACGAGCCCCGGGTACGGGTGCCGACCCGCGCGGTGCTGCCGGTCGAGCCAGCGCGCGACGCGGAAGGCGAGCGCGACCAGCTCTATGGCGCTGCCGTCGCGCGGGGTCGCGGGACGCCCCCGGTTGCCCGCCCGGTCGGAGGAGCCCACCTTGTCCATCCAGGTGCCTGCGTTGGCGTCGTTCCCGCCGAAGGGGAAGCCGGTCTCGGGGTCGAGCCCGAGCTGCACGTTGAAGCCGCGGTCGGCGAGGTGTGCGTCGATGGCTCGCCCCGCGTTGCGCTCGCGGAACGCGAGCCCCTGGAAGTATAGATGCCGCGTATGATGAGTACTTGAATACCGAATATTCGCTATTCCTTATGGCGAATAGTCGAATAACTCGCCATTATTTGTTACCAAATAATAAATACATAAATAAAATTGAACGCATTCAAATAAAATTCATAAAATATCTCTGCTACCGCCATAAGATTCCATACAAGTGTATTAAGTATCTTTCTCTTTGCAAAAAGTTCCACTTTCTCACTCTCTCGAGAAATTGCTAATCTATCCTTTTTATTAAAAATAACCTCAAACCATATTAATTGTCCTGATCTAGTCAATATGATTCCTTTAAATGTACCATTTGAGATTACAAGATTTAATGCTCCAATCTTTAATCCCGTAGTTGGAACGAATTATAGGCAAAGTTTATTTCTGTGGCGTGCCAGTGATAATAATTTTATTAAGCTGCGCAAACGCATGGATTTAGTTAGATCTATTCTGCACGAGTGTAAACTC
Source organism: Colostygia pectinataria (assembly GCA_951394395.1). Taxonomy (NCBI): domain Eukaryota; kingdom Metazoa; phylum Arthropoda; class Insecta; order Lepidoptera; family Geometridae; genus Colostygia; species Colostygia pectinataria. Next base: position 13,875,217 of record OX596353.1, on the reverse strand, counting down.
CGCCAGACAGCGGTTAGGCAGAGTTTTTGTTGGTAATGATGATTAGGTAATTTTTTAATTTTTTTAAATTAGTCATTGTATATTTTCAATTGCTGTCTTCCACAAAACATTACAATTGTTTTTACTTTGTTCTTTCGCTATAAGTATTCTATACGTGAAAACCTATTATTGGCTTCCTTTTTTTTTTATAAGATAGTATTCATAGTTGCCTCCGCTGTAGGTTTACCTAAGAAAAAAAACTTTCTAGAACTACGTTAAAATAATACATAGTGACAAAAAGAAACAAAGCATAAGAACGTTTGAACGAAACTGTTGATTCTAATATTGAAAAGAACGGAGTTATTAAAAATATGAATTCTCTAAGAGCATCATGGCCACATGGTAATTTTCGAATGCCGACAGTATCCAGGTACGCGGTAACAACTCTAGCAACGTGGGGGCGAGCGTTGTCCTGCATTAATAAAAAATCTTCGCCAATAAATGGAGCAAATGGCATTACATGAGGTTCCAACACTTCTGTTACATACCTCTGAGCATTTATTCCACCTCTTTCGAAGATAACCAAGTCGGTGCGTGCTTCGTAAGTAATGCCGCCCCATATCATGATAGAGCCACCTTGGTAACCTACTGTTTCCACAACAGTACATGGTGCAAACCTTTCATTCTTGCGTCTGTATACACGCTGGCGACCGTCAGGACCGTGCAAGCATATTCTTGTCTCGTCAGTAAACATAACATTCTTCCATTGTTCCATGTTCCATTCGGCGTGCTCTCGGGAAAAAGGAAGTCTTTCTCTCCGGTGGCCTACGAGCAATTGTGGCACTCGAGATGGTCGAAAAGCTCCAAGGGCATTCTCTCCTAGTCTTCTTCTCACTGTTCTTTCACTCGCTTGAACATTGCGAACCTCACGAAGTTGGTTTCGTGCCTCAACAGCTGTAGTGAACCGATTTCTTAGAACATTAGTCACAAGAAATCGGTCGTCACGAGGTGCATCTTTTTCGGCCCTGTCCCGGTCTTCGCTCATAAGAGCCAGTTTCCCGAAACCGTTTCACTGCATCCCTTAAGGTGGTACGTGCGACACCAAGCTTCCGCGCCACGTAACGCTGACTAAACCCTTCGTCGATAAGAGCGACGGCTCTCGCCACTGAATTAGCATCAAATGGCATGTTTGTGATATCCAAACACTAGCTTTAAGTTACGAAACCAAAACAAACTCAAATTGTTTACTTTTAATGCCACTGAAGCAATGTAAGCAGTATGGCAGCGATAACGATAATGAGACGAAGTTCGATATTTATCCTATTCACAACTTATGCGTATAAAAAAACAAAGTTACGTGGGTAGTTTGTAATTTTTTCGTCACTACATTTCATTCACACTTGACTTTTTTATGCCCAACAACTTACAACTGCGATAACATCAAAATTTGCCACTTTAAAGGGGTGGGCGGTTAATTGTGCCGCTAAGTGTAGTTAAAGTGCAACATTTTTTTTTTTATGTCAGCAAGTGATGTTATTCGAAAAAAATACCAAATACCGAATAGTTAGTGAAAACTGTTTAGGTTAATCCTGTTCTATATTTTAAGCATTACCATTCTCACGTGATATAAACTGTTAGTTTTCCAAACATGTAAAAATAAAATAAAAAATAGTATTCGCGGCATCTGTACCTGGAAGTGTACGTCGAGCGCCTCCTGCAGCACGTCGTGGAGCGGCTGGTCAGCGACGCCCGGCGCCTGCGGCTCGCTGTCGTCCTTCGGGAACAGCCGCGACACCGGCTCCCTCAGCAGCGTCGCACCGTCCTCAACGCAACTCACGTACTGCAATTGTTTATCGTTATAGTATTGTTTCAAAAGGAGAAACTACCGATTCGGAGATCGAGTCGCGCGCTCACCTGCTCGATGCTGTGCAGCCACCACCAGACGGCGTCGCGGCAGTTGTACCGCGCGGTGCGCCCGCCGTCCAGCAGGTTCGGGATCAGCCCGTGCCGCAAGCACGCCGCGAACCCGAGGATGTGCATCCGCGCCTCCTGCAACAGCAGCGGCGCGCCGTGAGCGGTGGTTCGACCCTCCCTCCCTACCTCCCTCCCTCCCTCCCGGACCCGCCCGCACCTGGTGGCGCCCCGTCAGCAGCAGCAGACCGCGCAGCGCCACGAAGGTGTCGCGTCCCCAGCAGCGCATGTAGCCCACCGAGAAGTGCGGCAGGCCCGCCGACAGCGTGAGCGCGCGCGGGGGGCGCGGGGGCGGCAGCGCGGGGGAGGGCGCCGGCAGCGACGCCGACGTCACCGCGCCCGCCAGCTGCACGCTCGTGAGGGCCAGCGCGCGCCACAGCGGGCCCCGCGCCCCCGCGCCCCCCGCGCCCCCCGCGCCCCCCACACCCCCGAGCCGCACCAGCGCCGCGCGCCGCGCCGCCGCGTGCAGCGCCAGCAGGCGCGCCGCGGCCCCCGCAGGCACCAGGTACCGCGGCAGACGGCGCAGCGGGGCCAGCGCGCCGCGCACGAGCGCCGCCGCGCGCGCGAGGCGCGGCGAGCGCTCCAGCCGCGCCGCGCAGTACTCCGCGAGCCAGTCGCCCGCGCGCAGGTTGTCGCACAGCGCGTGCGCGACGTCGTCCCGCGCGACCACCTCCTCGAGCAGCGCCGCGACGCCCGCGAGCCCCGCGTACGGCAGCGCGCCCCAGCCGGGCACCTCGTAGCAGCCGCCGCCGCCCGCCTCGCGCTCCTCCGCCTCGCAGCGGTACAGCAGCGCGTTCAGGTCCGCGAGGTCGAGGTCCGCGAGCGCGGCGCGGGCGCGCAGCGGCTGGCGCAGCTCCGCGAGCGCGGCGAGGTGCTCCGCGCGCGGCGCCACGCGCAGGGCGAGCGCGCAGCCGGGCGCGAGGGGCGCCAGCTGCAGCACGGTGAGCGCGCCCTCGCGCCGCACCGCGCGCACCACGTGCGACTCCCCGGGCGGCAGGGCGCGGCGCACGCGCGCCGTGTACTCCGCCAGACCGGTGATGTACTCGTCGGCCCCGACCCCGGCCCCGGCCCCGGGCGGCGCCCCCTCGAGGCGGCGCACGCTGAGCTCGAGCGCCACCTCGGTGAGGTCGCCCTCGAAGCGCAGCTCGCGCGGTTCCTCGCCGGCCCCGGGGGGAGGCTGCGAGAACGCCGTGTGCGCCACCACGATCACGGACTGCACGAAATGGAATTTTCAAATAGGATACGTGATCGGCATGCCGAGTAGGTATAGATAAGTAATAACTACTAAGGCAGAAGCTCAAAGATCCCTCTCACTTGTCTGATCTCTCTGTTATCTCCACTAGTATAAGTACCGTATTTTATATTTAATTTTTTGTTATTTTTCTCTGATTACTTAAATTTTAAAATTGTGTTTATTTTAATTGCATATTTGCAAATATGTTAGACTTTGTTATTTCATAGAAAAAATGATCGAAAGTTGACTGGAATTACTCTTTTTACAAAACGTGCGTTACTAATTATTTTTTTAATCAGTTGTTTCTTGAGTTAATTAATATTTGTTCTGTTTCCTTAAATGTTAAGGAATAAAGCTTTTATTTGTTTTTATTTACGTTAAAATATCTTGAACACACGAGCCACAAGAGTGTTCGATTCTTCACGGGCTACAAGTAAATATCTTGAACACACGAGCCACAAGAGTGTTCGATTCTTCACGGGCTACAAGTAAATATCTTGAACACACGAGCCACAAGAGTGTTCGATTCTTCACGGGCTACAAGTAAATATCTTGAACACACGAGCCACAAGAGTGTTCGATTCTTCACGGGCTACAAGTAAATATCTTGAACACACGAGCCACAAGAGTGTTCGATTCTTCACGGGCTACAAGTAAATATCTTGAACACACGAGCCACAAGAGTGTTCGATTCTTCACGGGCTACAAGTAAATATCTTGAACACACGAGCCACAAGAGTGTTCGATTCTTCACGGGCTACAAGTAAATATCTTGAACACACGAGCCACAAGAGTGTTCGATTCTTCACGGGCTACAAGTAAATATCTTGAACACACGAGCCACAAGAGTGTTCGATTCTTCACGGGCTACAAGTAAATATCTTGAACACACGAGCCACAAGAGTGTTCGATTCTTCACGGGCTACAAGTAAATTTAAGGATGTTCAAGGATAGGGCTCTTGAAGACGCTCGGTAAAGCTGCCCAGATGCCGACCCGTCGAAATAAAAATGGTGAAAAGAGTTTCCAGGACATTATTACCCGGACGAAGATGAAAGATGGCGTTACCTGTCCTTTGAAGTCATAAAATTCTTATTTGATTTTAAACAAACTATGTATGTATCAAAGCACTCTGTCTTTTGATTCTTCAAAATAATTTGTGCAGTTTTAGCAACTAACAAGAACTATAATTTACTTGCACTGGATTTTATTGCTAATAGGTTTGATTTGCTTACTTGGTCATTTATAGCTCTGCATTTATAGCTCTGCATTTATAGCTCTGCATTTATAGCTCTGCATTTATAGCTCTGCATTTATAGCTCTGCATTTATAGCTCTGCATTTCTGATACAAACATAACATCTTACGAAATGAAATCTCATCTAACTCGCAGACAACGTCGCGGGTTTCAGCTAGTGTTCTATTTAGGACCGCTGTTTTATTGTGATTTTTATAAAAATGAAATGTTTCCAGGACTCAAATTATTTAGAAAGAATGGGGGCAGACCTCCATTCTTTATCCATCTCGGACCATACTTCTCCATCTCGGACCGTATCTATCGCGCCAGTCGGCCAGGTTTTTTTTTCTAAAATAAAATAAATTAAAATGGTTAGCAGGTAGGTCAATATAACATAAAAGGTCGCGCTCACCTTGCGCGTGGCGGGCGCGTGGCGCGTGACCGCCACCACGTCCTTGTCCAGCTGGTCCACGTACACCTCCTCGTAGCCGTCGCGCGCCAGCTCCGCGTGCAGCTCGTTGAGCGCTCGCTTGCAGGCGAGCAGCCCCTGCGTCGCCCCCACGCCCCCCTCGCCCCCCCACGCGCGGTACAGTCTCGTCTCGTCCACCACGTGCACGTGATGCGGCACCAGCTCGTCGTAGCCGCGCGTGGAGCCGGTGGCGCAGCACGCGGCCGCCACGAGCGCCGCGCACGGCAGCAGGTCGAGGGCACAGCGGCGCGCCACCGGAGCCGGGTTGTCGTGCGTGAGGTCCAGCAGCATCGCGTGCGCCACCTCGCCCCGAGCCGCGCCCCGAGCCGCGCCCCGCAGCGAGCCCACCGCGCGGCCCCCGTACCGGTGCACCAGCCGCCCCTGCTCGTGCGCGTCCCACGCGCTCTGCGCCTCTGTAACCACGCACCCGTGTGTCACGCTCTGCAGCACCTCCCCCTCCCTCTGACCGCACCGCACCGCACCGCACCGCACCGCACTCACCTCGCACGAGCGACGTGATGCCGAGCCGGTTCACGAACACGTTGTCGACGTGGTCGCTGTTGGTGAAGAGCTCGGCGACGACGTAGAGGTCGGGGCGCAGGTTGCGCGCCGCGTCCAGCATGTACTCCGCGACGTGCAGAGGCGTGGAGTGACAGTTGTCGAGACGCACTCCGTCGAACAGCTCCGCGGTGAGCTCCACGTAGGCGCGCATGTGCGCCCACAGGAAGGGACTGTCCTCGGGCGCGGACCCGTACCTGCCGATGCCACTCGGCCGGTCAACTCAAGCGTCGCGGTTGCTTTCCTTCCCGTTTTTTAAATTAGGTGAATCATTTCAATAGGCATGATGATAACTAATTTTAAAAAACTGTTCTATTGTGTTCAGAAGTATCAACTTTATTTATTTTATTTTTATTTTCTCACTCTCTTTCTCATCTCACATAATAATGTCAAAAGAAATATGATTTTTATGTTCCTAGATACCTTTTTCATAAGGTGAAGACGTAATTTTAGTGATTCTTGGTTACTGTCAACATGCCTACAGGTTCGAATAGGTCAGGCGATGGGAATACCTTAGCTTGACGCTGTCGCCCCAAGCGATGAGCTCGCGGCGCAGGTAGACGCGCGCTTCCTGGTCGCGCGCCGCGAAGTCAAGCAGCGGGTCCGCCGCCATCACCCAGCCGTTGTGTGCCGCCACGTGAGCGCCCCCCGGCCCGTACAGCGCCGCCTCCCCCTCCCCCGCACCCTGCCCCTGCCCCTGCCCCTCCCCCAGACCCGTGAAGTAGCGCGGGGCCAGCGGGTGGCGCGCGCTCAGCTCGCGCAGGCGCGGCCCGTCGGGCGCGAGGCGCTCGTAGTGCAGGCCGGCGCACACGTTGTCGACGGCGGCGCGCAGGTGCGCTCGCACCGCCTCCGCCGCCGCCTCGTTCAGCTGGTCGAGGCGTCGCCGCAGCGCCTCCGCGCAGCGCGCGAGTCGCGCCTCCTCGTCCGGGCAGTCCGCCTCGTACACGTTGTGCAGGCGCAGCGCGAGCTCGAGGTCGACCGAGGCGCGCAGGCGCCGGTACTGCGGGTCCGGCACGAGGCGCAGCTCGCCCTCGGCCGCGCCCGGCGCGGGCACCTTGTTGCGCGCCATGCAGCGGAACTCGCGCACGATCTCGGACACGTCGCACGTGTACATCTCGTGCAGGCGCGCCTCGGGGATCAGCTGCGTGCTCAGCAGGTGCCGGACAGCCTGCAACAGCGGGCGGTGAGCGCGAGCCCAGGCTGCGGGGCTGGTCGCGGGGGGAGCGGGGGGAGCGGGGGCTCACCTCGATGTGGTCCGGGTGCGAGATGAGCGCGGGCACGCCTCGCGCCTCCAGGTCCCCGCGCGCCGCGTCGGTGGAGAGGCGCGCCAGCAGCGCATCCAGCACGGCTGCGGGACGCAGGTGCGGACAGTTGGCGCAGTTGTAGGTCGCCTCCGGGTGCTCCGCGAGCCACGGGGTCTCGTTGGCGGTGTGGTTCAGCACCACGTCGCAGATCGACAGCACCTGCCGGCGAGGAGAGGGTGTAGCGCTCCGCTAGCTGCGGGGGGTTCCCGGTCGCGCGCACGCACCTTCCACTCGGAGCGCATCTTCGAGATGAGGTTCTCGACGTCGGCGAAGGTCGCGTCCGCACCGAACGCCGGGTTCACGCGCAGCTGGTTCGCGATGCTGTAGCTCGAGTTGGACGCGCCCAGCTCCTGCGGACGGGCAGACGTAAGTGCGGGCTCGGGACGGATCCGGCGCGGGAACGGGGCGGGGACGCACCTGGATCGGGGTGAAGTGGACCATGTTGTAGCCGCACTCTTTAGTGACGCGCAGCGTGGACTCCCAGCGCGCCAGCGGACCGAGGCACTTGGCGAGCACGGTCTGGCACATCAGCCCGTCGAGCGGCACGCCCCCGTGCAGCGTGGGCGCCACGCTGAACCAGCCGGAGCCCTGCGGACCCACCGCGGACTCGCTGCGAGCCGCCCGCCCCCGAGTTAGTAACCGCTAGGAGCGACCGATGCGAGCGAGCGCGCGCTAAGAGCACTCACGCTGTGTCGTACACGAAGTAGTAGTGGAAGGAGCCGGCGCGCTCCAGGCGCAGCTCGCAGTACAGGTCCGTGTCGTCCACCAGTACACCGGCCCCCAGCGCCTCGCCCCCCGTCCCCGCTGCCCCCGCGCCCCCCTCCTCATCGTCCTCGTCCTCGGCCGCCCCCGCGTCCGCGCGCCACTCCAACCCGTAGTACTGGTTGCGGATGAACTCCGGCTGCTCGCCGCGCCCCTCAGCTGCAACATACATCCCCGCGTGTTAGCATGCAGCTACCCTCGCGCCTCGTGCGCTTCACCCGACGATACTCACGGTCGTCGGTGACCACGTAGTTCGTGTACAGGAACACCTTTCTGCCGAATAGAGAGGGCCCCGGGCAGAACCGGAGGTAGCAGCCTTTCTCGAATCTGAAACGGGATATCGAAACCGATCAGATCGGGGAACGGCCACCCGAGTAGAAGCCGCCTCGGGCCGAGTGAGGCGGGCTAGCACTCGCCTGAACAGCGTGGAGTCGAGATGGTCGCCGTGCTCGAGCGTGAGCACGCGCCTCTCCCGCGCCGCGCCCGACGCCGCCGCCTCGCCGCCGCCCGGCCCCGTCGCGCGCTCGATCGCCATCTGCCTCTGCAACACAAGGACGGAGCGGTGTTCGGTTCGGAGCGACGACAAACATCGACGACGGTTATCGGAGCGACGACGACGACGACGACGAACATTAAACTGTGCCAATACCGCGCAAGTCAGTAATCGGTCGATCACTATTCCGATTATAAAACGAAGGAGGGCCGAAGAGTCCGTGGCGCGCGAGTATCGGGACCGGGATCGGGGGAGCGAGGACCTTTTCGATGACGGCCTTCTCGTGCACCTTCCTCCCGTAGTCGCTCTTGTCGCGAGCCAAGTTCGGCATGTCTGCGGACAGTGGGCGCGGGCGCGCGCGCGCTGGCTATAAGCCCGCGCCGTCACGCGGCTCGGGTTCGGGCTCGGGTGTCCGCGCGCCGCGCCGCTGCGCCTCCACAAAGGGCGTTCCGCCGAGCGCTCGCCACCGCCCCGGCCGTCTTAACTTACACCACTAATCTGCGGTTTTCTTCGTGCTGAGAGCGAACAGTGGAGAAAATTCATTTTGAACCGTTTGTAGCAATGCGGGAACTTAAGGCATTACCTCTACTGGACGAAAGGTGAAACGTGACAGACAACATAGCATTTTGAAATAAATATATATTTTTTAAATGCTATGCTGCTGCTTATCGGCCGTTTACTCTGGTCGTTTGATAGTAAGCAACAAGTGGCGGGTCTAGACGGGTCTATGATTATGATTATACCCTTATCGGATTCCGGTAAGCAGGTACCTACCTACTACGTGAGTAGATTAAACTGATTCCCATTATCTACGGTGTGATAGTAATGCTCGAACGAAAAACCAATTTGATTCTTAGGCCCTATTTACTTTAAAGTAGGTAAGTATTACAGGAGGTACCTATCATGGGCGCCGCAAGGATTTATTTCAAGGGGGGTGCAAATTGCAATGCATCTAGGTAGCATTAAAGTAAGTATAGATATATTTACTTTAATGTTTTTGAACGTCACGGTACTGGCACAGAGTAATAGTACTGGCGAGGGGTTGGCAAGGTAGTAATAAAACAATGAAATCAAATAAATTCAAAGATTTGTATTACTCAACAAGAAGCCCTACGTACATATCTAACTTCCGTAACGATTTACTAGCGCCATCTAGTTCTGTTTTAGGACACTAAACACCTAATTAATTTTAATGATTGCTCTCAATTTAGCTCTCAACAGTTCTAATAGATAAAACTTACAGCATAAGTCTTGTACTATTTACTATTCTGTGAAATCTTTCAATAAAATACATAGATTATTGAGTACCTGAATAGGATAATTCCCCTTTGAAGGGAAAATCATTATTTTGTTACTATTCTGATCTCTCAACAAAATAACTTAGAAAGTTCCTAACTAAAACGCAGATTTATTTTGAAAAATCACAGTATAATGTATTATTTACAATAAGTAAGTAACCAATTGACTATATAACATAGGTTTATACAATCATATGAATACTTATAAATAAAAATGTTGTCAAAATAAAAAATGCAAGAAACAGATACTTACATCTAAAGTAACAGTTAATAAAAAAACATTTTTTTTTTAAACCTTTTCTGAAATCACAGTTATAACAATATTTGCTTGGTTAAAATTAAACAAATATTTTACTAATTAATTAAAATCTCAATTTTAACAATAATTGCTTGGTTAATTAAGGTGAACTAGGTCCTACTTAGGTAGTGAGAGACTTGTGTCGCAGTTAACTGCTGCTACTACTACTCGTAAGCTTCACTGAAAACCAGTGCTACAGACACATTAAGTCTGTAGCACATGCTAAGTGGCTGCCTTTTTTCGTCACAATAGTTTAGTATTATTTGTATTGCTATTTTTATGTTTATTGTGTGGCGCAAAATAAATATTTCTTTATTCTCTTCTACTTAGTAAAAAAAAGGCTGTCTAGAAGGAACCGATTATTAGCGATAAGACCACTCATTATTGTATGTTGTTATTATTTTCATTTGTTCATCTGGTTTGTGAGATACAAGATCCTTTGATCTTTATAAGGGATTTTAATACTAACCCAGACTTTCTTATTAAGCCAAATGGATTTGAAGCTGGGTGTCTTATACAAGGGCACAGAATAGATATTAGTACTACGTAACAAGGGGGTTACTGATCTCTGATGCTGGCTGTCTGTACCTACCTACCAATGTCACAGAACAGAACAGATAGGTAGGTATTGTATTACCAATGTGAAGCAATAAATTAACATTAATAAAATAAAACATGAATTCCTAAAAATTATAGGTAAGTACCTACCTGTTATTAAGCCTGCTAACAAATAATTTCCTTTAAAATTTTATTTTGTTAGGGGTAGTTAGTAGGTACTACCTATGTAGGTAGGTACTAAGTACTTCTACCTAATATGTCGGTCGGTACTTACAGTGTTATGTAGGCAGGGCAGGTAGGTACCAACTACTCAGCTATAACTAGCTAAGATTAATAATATTTACAGGCGAATAAAATTAATGGACGTGACACTAACTAAACACTACACTACACATTTTTATAAAATTACTCAAGTAGTTTTAACAAAACAGACTTTCCGTCTACTGTTTAGAATACAAAACTTTAAAAACTCGTCATCGGTTAGGTACTTGTACATAAACTTTAATAATCCCTCTCTTCGTTGTGGTGTGTCAGTCAGTCACCTTTGAATGACCTTCTGACGTTCTTCTGACCAGGGTTGGGTTTAAGCCCGATGAAAACTGTAGTACAAAAACCATAAAATAGTAGTATTTCTAAGAAAACTGTAGTACACTTTTTAGATTTATCAGCCAATATTTTCTCTTCTTCTTTTTTTGATAACTTTTTGATTCTATCAGTTTCCAACAACATCCAAAAATGGTTAAAAAACGAAAAAAAAAAAATACGGGGTATTATGAGTATTTACGATTATTTATAATCTGTTATTGTAGTTGACAATGACATTGACAAATGACAAAGTTTATTCAGACAGAAAAAGAAGCAAATAATACCAACCCATTAAACTTGTTCTTAATTTTCGGTAATTTCTACGCGCAATGAAACTGTAGTATTTTACTACCCATAGATATGGGTAGTAAGTAGTACTAAGCATGAAATTGTAGTACAAATACTACTACTGTAGTACGAATTCCAACCATGCTTCTGACGTATGTGTATAGAAAGAACAAGGTTGCCAGTCCTAATGTGGTAAACGATACCGATGCTCCTCACGAATTACTGCTATTTACCTACAAACACGATGGCTTCCGATGAAATCCGAACAATCTGTGATAAATAATTTCCTGTGATTTATAGCATATGGCAGTAAACTGCACACGAAATGACACAATGTTTCCCAATGAAATTCGAGCAATCTGTGATAAATAAGTTGCTGCGATTAATAGCAGTGTGTGTGTAGGTAAGTAGCAGGTGTGACGTATGAAATAAGTTTTCACGTTTTGAAGTTTTGACGTATGAAATGGTATTTGGCGATTAATAGCAGTGTGTGTGTAGGTAAGTAGCAGGTGTGACGTATGAAATAAGTTTTCATACGTCACACCTAATAAGTTTTCATACGTCACACCTGTTACTTACCTACACACACACTGCTATTAATCACTAAATACCATGCCTACAAAGAAGAGACCAACTCATCAAAACTGAAGAGGCGCTGGCGGCGGGCGTGTCGCGTCGCTCCGCTCCGCGGTCTAGCCTTCATACAAAGAATATTTTGTCGCTATGTGTCGCGTCGCGCCGCTGCCGCAAGTGTCGCGTCGCGCCGCTGCCGCGAAGTGTCGCTCAGTGCGGTCTAGCCAGTCTTGTATTTTTTTTTATTTAATTTTTCTATGGTCTTACGTTACAAAGACCTAATATAGGTAACTATGAGTCAGTGCTGACTTTGAGAACTGACTTCATTTATTCATTTGAAGTCAGTCACTGTAAACGTAGTGAATTCGCGAAGCTCTGTTAGATGCCATGAACTTGGTTTAGACATCATAGTGGCTTGGATCCCTCGTCATTCCGGGATTCCCGGAAATGAATCAGTGGACTTGTGCGCACGCTCTATGCGAATGTGGTTTGGATGAAGGTATAGTTCGCACAGCGGATCTAGGCTTCCGTGAAGTTAGCCGTTTGTGATGCGCAAAGACAATTTAGTTTGAAAAAGCTCCATTGCGCATCGAAACGGCTAATTTCACGACGGCGGAGATCAGTTGTGAGAACTATAACGTCGAGCACATTCTTTTTTATTATCCTAGGCTGCGGCTATCTCTGTATGATGTTTGCCCTCCTGAAATCCCTCGTCCTATTTCCTTTAAACTTGTCCTATCTCATTACTGTGAATAAAATAAAGTTGTAAATAACATGTACCTACATACTTATCAATAATATTTACTACATTTATTAGACTTATGTGTATTATATTAGTGTTGTCTGTGTTGTCCTATTTTATTCAGGATGTAATAACAAATCAACTTGTTACAAAATTATGGTCTCCCTCTTACAAACCGACCATCATAAAGTCTCAGATCCTCCACTGTCTTACTGTTTCAACCCTGTCGACATTGACATTGGCAAAATGGTCCAGCCAGACAAATTAAAAGAAGAAGAAGAAGTAAACGTAGTGCTTAAATTCTCTTGGAGACAAAAAAAAGAGAAGAGGTTGAGGAATGTTCCTTGGGTTGAGGTTATGTTTTTTAAATTTTGATAGGACTAAAGAGCGAGCGTGTGAGTTTCTATTAGCTAATATTGTTTACAGAATAGGTACGCTTTTTTATGAATGGATTCATCGTCTGATGGTAGTTTTGCTTGGACTGATGCTTCGAGCGATACGATTGATAGCGGACCAGCAATGTAAGTCAAGTATTCTGATTTCCATCCTGCCATCTCTGCATTGCGCTCTGCACGCTGTAGCTTTTTTTCTACGTTTCCTCAAAAGCTAGAGGTTCAGTACATTCCGGGATATCCACACATAGCCACACTATCCATATAAGCATTGATCAAATTAATTAGGTACCGTAATGAATAAAATTATTAATAAACTAGCTGACCCGCGCGGTTTCACTCGCGTTATTTTTTCGCAGTATTTCTATATTTTCTCACCGTTTAAAGCAGCTAGCACACATGACCTACCTGTTCATATTAGTAATAGTAAGGTACTTACCTAAAGTTAACTAACAATAGAGTACCTACCAACTTGCCTACAACAGAGGTGAGATCATCAAAACTTAACCCAGGGTTCCAAAAATAAAATGGAGACGAAAACCCTTGATTTAATAAAGTAAATGGCTAGATGGGGATTTCTGAACTTTTTTTTCGGAAATCCCCTGCAGCAGCTAATTTGATTGTAAAGGGATTTGAAGCTGATATAAATTTTTGAAATCCTCTTCGCAGGAGATTTATTTAGGGGATTTCCGGACCAAGCCCTTGTTAGTACTCTGGAGCTAGCCTAGGTACTAAAACATATTATTTTTCAGGGTCAATGGCAACATGAGTAAGTCCCATTCTGAGGATGAATCAGTCTCTGGCAAGAGCTACAAACAAAAACTACAAGATGAGCTATTTGCACAAAAAAAGCAACTGGTAGAGAATGATGAGATTAAACATAAGGAACGGAAAAGAAAACTGACTGAACAGCAGTCTGAGAGCGAGCATGTAAGTCCCAAGAAAAAGAAAATAAAAAGGGAGCCAGGGAGTGACATTGATGTGTCTCTAACAAAATACAAGACAAATGGCCATTACAGTGAATCACCTGATTTATATGATGAAGGTTATTTAGAATTACAAGTAAAAGCTGAAAAACAATTGGCATCTCCAGATAAAATTAAAAAAAATAAAAACAAAAATGTATCTAACTCAGATAATTTGCTTGAAGAGTCCTCCGAGACAATTAACATAAAACATGATCAGAAAAGCAAAAGATATTCATGTGAAGAATCCGATCTTGAAGATGATAAATTGAATCAACTAGTGCAAAAAGAAAAAGAGTATCATGAGAGGAAAACAAAAAAGAAAAAAAAGAAAGCTAAAAAAAGAAAAGAATCCCGAGAAGTGGAAGAAGAAGAAGAAAAGAAAAGACACCAGAAAAGCTACACAGAAGATGATGAAGCTGCTGAAGATAATGTAGAGAGCAATATATCCAGTCAAGTTGATACAAAAGTAAAGAACACAATAAACTTAAGCCAGTCTAGCTCTGAGGGTCCAGTAGATTGCAGGGTGGTGGACACTGACAGACTGAAACAACAGCTAGATCCACATGCCAATAAAAATGTTTCTTTCAATAATTTACTTGATGAATCTAAAAAACGAACACCAAGAATATCAGAAAGGATTCAATTTGAAGATGATGAAAGTTCGGATGTTGAAACCAGTCTAGTACAAAGCAGAAAAACATCCACTAAGTCTTCCAAATTAAAAACTTTTCTTAAAAACATGTCAAATCTTGAACTTATTACAAGTAAACTTAATAATGAGTCTATACTCACAGATAATGATGAAATATGGATTGTCAGATGTCCAAAGGATGTGGAGATTGATGCTTTTCATAATAAAGATATTACATTAGAAGGTAAATGTAAATTGAAGCTAAATGGCCAAACTTATGAAGGGATTGTGGATAATGAAAGCACAAACATGTCTATACTGTCTTCAGAACAAAGTCATTTTGTTATTAAAAGTTTGCCAGTAAAAGGCTGTCTTAACTTACGCAAAAGAATACCTAAATCCCATATTCAAAATGAAGCAACAACCAGAAATCAAACAAACTTTATTCCTTTGCCGGAAACCAAATGTCGACATCCGCTGTTTGGCTCCAATTACAGGAAAGCAATAAAGCTATCTTCTAAAGTCGCGGAGCGCCTGAAGGCAGCCGCCTCCGCCTCTGAGTCGGCTCACTACAAGAAGAGGAGTCACAAGGGAAGGACTACATGCCAAGACAACAGTGATCATTCTGTTGCCACTCCTAAAGCTGAACCTAGACCAGAGTTGGAAGTAGAGCCTAAAGTGGAAATGGATTACTCAGTCAGTAGTAAAACAAAGAAAAAAAAGCGATCACGCTTGGAAAGTCAAGACATTGTAACGAAAAAGAAAAAACGGATGAAACATGACTTGGAATCTGCAGAAGCATGGGAGTCTGAACAGGCAATAGAAGAAAATCTATTTAATTTTTAGCAAATAAATGTAATGTAACATCTTTGGATGATTTTAGTAACTTTTGATGGGAATTTTAAACTGCTTTTTAGAGGGCTTCTTTTATGAGCTTCCAGTAAGTATTATAAAATGGGCTAATTTCTGGTTAGCTAATGTAAATGTCACACCATTCAAAAGACAGACAGCTAATAAACTTAGAGATGATTTCATTGGCATACTGACAATAAATTAGTCTGCTGTATTAATTGCTCAAAGGTCGTAAAATTCACTGCAGACCCACCATACCCCTGGTCATACCCCTGGAGGTATGGTGGGACGAAACCATACCACTATAGTAGTGTTGGAATTGAAATTTTTTAAATTTATAGTCAAAGGACCAATTTCATAGTGGCCTAAGTTTTTGTAACACCATAGAAATATTGGAAAAAAAAATAAAACTAACAGTAACAAACAATTTTATTTTTAAGTAGGCAAAAAAAGTTCTAAAGGAAAAATGTTTATTGTGTTGAGTTTCCTAAAACGGGAACACTAGAGGTCCGCCATGACGGCTATTAGCCAATGATCGTGACGCATCTTGTCTTTGACAGTACCTAATAACCCAGTTGTTCGTTAAACCCGCCATGTTGTTTTGCATTGTGTTGCACTCCTTCACAAAGAAAAAATTACTTTAGATTATGAAAGAAGCCAAACTAAAATAAATAAACAGTGCTAAATGGTTTCTTTAATGAGTATCTAACTATCTAGACCCCTACAAAAGACCATACCGGCTCCATACTGCGTGAAACAACTCCTTTATTATTCAACTTAGATAAGTTATAGGTAAGTACCTATTGTTTGCAGTGAAATAGGTTAGGTAAGTAGGTACCTAAAGCCAATCTAAGAACTTAAAACGAATGAATGTTTATGTTTATGTAAGTACCTACTGACAACTGAAAATAAAAAAGTACACTACATATTAATAGTGCTAAAAATTCAGCGCAGGTTTAAGCTGTCTTTAAAAGCCCAAGCAGTGGTTAAAGATGCAACCCATGATTTTATCTATCTGTAGTCCTTAAATGTAGGAAACTGGCGCATTTTTAATAAAGTTTAAAAATGTTACATCTTCGTACCGTTCCACCTGGGCGTATATTTTTTAAAAGTGTAAAAATGTAATTTCGTAATTTTTCCGCGAACGAACAAAACTTTATCGCTCGTAATAATCTAATCTATCGCATCACTAAGGTTAACACGAGTTTTTATTGGGGTTACTAGTCACCAAAATCAGAAAAATGGCACATCAAAATACTAACAGAAAAGTCATCAAAAAGACCAATTTCATAGTGGGTCCTAGGTCTTTGTAATTGTAACACCATAGAAAAATTGGAAAAAATATAAGACTAACAGTAACAAACAATTTTATTTTTATGTAGGTAGACAAACAAAGTTATAAGGAAAAAAAATTATTGTGTTGAGTTTCATAAAACGGGAACAATAAAGGTCCGCCATGACAGCTATTAGCCAATGATCGTGATCGAGACTGACGCATCTTGACTTTGACAGTAGGTACCTACCTAATAAAATCCAGTTGTTCGCTAAACCTAAAACTAAGGTGAAATTACAGGCACATGAGACTTACTATCTAATGTGTCAGGGTGGTAACACGCAAGTGATATCTATGATGTTGCATGCGCATATAGGCTACGGTAACCGCTGACCATCAAGCGTACGCTTGGTTACCACTTTAGTAGTATAAACCCGCCATGTTGTTTTGCATTGTATTGCACTCCTTCACAAAGATAAACTTACTTTAGATTAAGAAAGCCAAAATAAAATAAAAAACAGTGATAAATGGTTTATTTAATAATTATCTAGAAAGGAACTCATTTCTTTATTTTGTATTTTGTCAACGTTAAACTGAAGTAGTATTGAACCAGCTTAGGTAGCCTACATAAAATTTGCAATGCCTGAAAAAGGCAAATAAGTTCTAAGTGCCATATTACTTATCAGACCTCTTGTAACACTTATATAAGTATGCAAATAAATATCTTGAACCTAAATGAATTAAATCCCTACTTCATTCTTTTCACTGACACATTTCGCGTATGGCTATCCTGTGCATTTCCACCGCCGCCGGAGCCTGTGGAGGCAAAATATAAACGTGGATTTATATTTTAAAAACCTGGTGGTAGGACTCTTCAGCAAGAGTCCGTCTTGGTGGGTACCACCGAGGTGTCAGAGATATTCTACCTCCAAACAGTAGTGTGCAAAGCAAGCATTACTGTGTTTAGGTTTTGAAGGGCACTGTAGCAAGTGAAATGATTGGGCGAAAGAGACTTAACAACAATGTCTCGGGGTGATAAGCGCAGTGCAGTGCCACGCGCGAACACTTAAAAGCTTTCTGAAAGTTTCTGAAAGTTCCATATTGTATTAGCGAAGTAGCGAGACGCTGCTGTTTACTGAGGCTGGCCTAGAAGTGCAATTAAAATGCATGATATGATTGCATGATGACTTTTTTGGTCGTTCATGGAGTATGATGATTCACATAAATGCATTAGTTATGAAATGTATATATTTTTTAAAGTTCTTGTCTAACGCATTGGATGTCTTCTTCAGTGGTACAACATTATTATGGTTAGTAAATAGAATTGAATTGATCATGCCGCATGATCGTCTAGGGACCGTATAAGTCTGTCATGTCAGTCAGTGCCACTGTGACAGACAATGGTGGCTGTCGTCTGTTACTAAATTTTGACGTTGATTGATACTTGACAAAAGTTTTATTTACGGTGTCTTTCTTTCGTTAAAAGTTTGATCAACATGGTGAGTTTCAAGCTGATTATCTGGTTAAATCTGTAAAAATCGTAAGGCTGCGATGTTATTTATTTTCTCCCTATCGTCTCGTTCCATTCCAAAGATCCTGAAAGTTACATCAAACGTTATATTTTTGATCTAGGACTTCCGAAGTCGTCAACAGACATAAAAAACTAGAATCCTTGCAAAGGTTTTATGAGAAATTAGTAAGTTTAAGCCGATAGCGTTTTACGTTCCAACAGCAAGACTGTTTCATGAGGAGTATTTGTCCAGGCCCTTGCGCGCGCTAATGATCCAGACGCTGGATATATGACGAGGTTATGTTGAACGTATACGGATTTGTTGATGCGGTGTCGGTTGCAGGCACGCGGGCCCAAGAAGCACCTGAAGCGCTTAGCCGCCCCCAAGGCATGGATGCTGGACAAGCTCGGCGGAGTGTACGCGCCGCGGCCGTCCACCGGACCGCACAAGCTGCGCGAGTGCTTGCCGCTCGTCATCTTCCTGCGCAACCGCCTTAAGTACGCGCTCACCGGCAACGAGGTGCTCAAGATCGTTAAACAGCGGCTCATCAAAGTCGACGGCAAAGTGAGGACCGACCCGACCTACCCCGCTGGATTCATGGGTGAGTCAGTGGGTACCAAACGCCCTGCTATAAAACCTCTGTCTGAGTTTTAAATTTGGTTATGATATAAATTTTGTATACAGGTTTTTTTGATGAAATTCGAATGCCCTATAAATCACCACAGGACAATAATAATTATTTGCATGATCTGTTTTAATATCATCATAATACTTGTTTTGTTCAGTCTGTGTGGTACTGTGGTAAATGATAAGGTAAGGATATGGAATATTAAGGAAGAGATCTAGGCTGGACGATGTTATGTGGAGTTTTAGATGGCCACCATAGTGGCTAGCATTATAATAATAAGGCCCACTAGATGACAAGTGGTACTGTAACCTGTGGATGCTTGTAATACCAGAGATAACTCACACATTGCCATACTGTGTATGTAGGTCAAAAGTATCTTGTGCCGTGCCAGTACTTTCAGCAGAAAACATAACTTTTGACAGACCTGCAGGCACAGGT
This sequence comes from Colostygia pectinataria, assembly GCA_951394395.1. NCBI lineage: Eukaryota > Metazoa > Arthropoda > Insecta > Lepidoptera > Geometridae > Colostygia > Colostygia pectinataria. The sequence goes on along the minus strand of OX596353.1, from coordinate 13,856,178 downwards.
ATAGTTGTAGTACTTCCCTGGACAAGCTCTATCACAAAGACATATCATCATGACAGCCATCTAATATTACCACTGTTAGAACACTGGCCTACTCTTGGGCGCCGACCCATGCGGATTGGTGAATGGCACAAATGTCTTCCAAATTTTTAGTTCTTGGACATGTCAGTTTCCTCACGAAGTTGTATGTATATATTCACGGTATGAGAGCACAAAAAAATCCATTGGTGCATGACCGAGTTGGACCTAGGACCTTAGGATCAGAAGGCAGGGTCACTACCCACCAGTGCACGGGTGCTCTTGACAGTGTCTTGGGTGTTTATTTATTAATTAAAACACTAGCTATGAGTTTGGATGTAAAGTTTTTATCTCACAGAAACCCTGGATAAAAAGTAGCCTTTAAGCTATTCAAGACTCAGACTATAATAATGCTTGTGACAATTTCATATAGATCCTGTTTAGTAGATAGGGTGTGATGCTGCCACAAACTTAAAAACATCAAATCTTTCCCTTAATAATGTTTTTTTTAAATATAATGCTGGACAATCCACACAGCATCAACTAGCGCCAAGTTAAGCAGAGCTAGTGTTAATACTAGCTCTGCTAACAATAGCTTAGGTATATCTACTTAATACAATACAATACTTATATAGATATTTTTTATTATACATAGAAAACACTCAAAACACCCGGAACAAATATTTGCAGATTGTACAAACATTTGTCCCAAGGCAAAAATCGAACCCGCAACCTCATCTTATTATTAATGATTATTAAAACATCCCCACATGTAAGGCTACAAAATAGTGTTGTGTGGAAGTACACCTGTACATAAAGAATACTTGTTTTTACAGATGTTGTATCAATTGAAAAGACCAATGAGCTGTTCAGGTTGATATATGATGTGAAAGGGCGGTTCACAGTCCACCGCATCACCCCAGAGGAAGCCAAGGTGAGATGCTTTGAAAAACATTATGCTAGAAAGTACTTTGACTTTGCTTTTATTTATTTGTAAGCTGTTAAAATTGGGTCAGTGACTGACTTCGAGAGCAGACTTGCTCTGTTCTCAAAGGGTCAGTAAGTACGCAAAAATATTAAAGTCTCGTCACGTAGCTGGCTAAGTTGTTCTTAACAGATCAATGAAGTTAAGCACTGTTCCGCATATTCATCATTTGGATAGGTGACCGCCAGTGGCAATTTCAACTAAGTGCAGTACTAAGAGTAGTAGAGTCCTTTGTGATAGAGCTCGTCCAGGGAAAGACTACCACCACACCGATTTCTGCTGCCAAGTAGTAATGCTCGCATTGCTGTTCCGGTGTGAAGGGTATGGTTTCCGGTGAAATTACTGGCACAAGAGGCTTTCGATCTATGCCTCAAAGTGGCAACCCGCGAGTGATACCTCTGGTATTGCAAGCGTCCATAGGCTGCGGTAACCGCTTACCATCTTGTGGGCCGTACGGCTTGGTTGCCATTTCAGTTGTATAAAAAAAAACCGAAATTGTTTTATTCCCTGTTTCGTTTCTTTATGTGAAAGAAACTTTGGAAGTTACATGAACACGTCATTCAAAAAACACGTAATAAAAATTTACTTTGGTGATTCTACTCAAAAATATCTATTCTATGGATATGTTGCTTAGCGACATGTTATTATTATCGAAGGTCTGTGCGAATGCAGACCTAATAGCAGACCACTGCGGAACCCAAACAGCAAAACCGCTGCTCGAGTTTTAGCTGTGCAACCAGACCTGGACAGGGTATAAGCCACATAAGGAATCTCTTTGAAATGGCAACCAACAGGCGGTTGATATAGACGCCGCCTAAGCAAATAAGCAAAATAATGCGAGTAAGAGACAAATCATAGTCAGTTATGTACATTTAGAGCGAGAAAGAATTTACAACAGACTCACAGCGATACTAATGCGGTTCCGAAACCGCTGTTTTGTTTCAACTTTTGTAGTATTAATATGAAAAGTGTAGTTTTTATAAACCAAAGTTCCGTGGACCCATATATCCTTTGGAATAGAAAGGTTTTGGCGGTGTACTGTAAAGTGTTGTGTGGTGTGTGCAGTACAAGCTGTGCAAGGTGCGGTCCGTGGGCACGGGGCCTAAGAACGTGCCGTACCTGACGACGCACGACGGACGCACCATCCGCTACCCGGACCCGCTCATCAAGGTCAACGACTCCATCCAGCTCGACATCGCCACCACCAAGATCACAGACTTCATCAAGTTTGAGTCGGGTAAGCAAATACAATGCTAATGCTCCCTAAGCAAATATTAATTTAATATATTCAGAAGTACCTATAGGAAGTGCGCTAAACTCTATTCACATTTCAGATTTCATTTATTTAACCTATTAGAACACAGTTCGTTTACACAAAGCAGGTCATTTCACAGAGACAGTCATCAATAAAAAATATCATAAACAAAAAATAATAGGTACACAAATTAGTAACTACTAAGTATACAGATAATACAACAAAATAATAAAGTCAAACAACAAAATAAAAATACTTAAAACAATAATTAAGTATTTATGGTAATAAAATAAAATAGTAACAGTAAATAGTCAAAATAAGATTCTGATATTGTTATGTTCATAAATTCATGCATTTGCCAGATAGAATTTTGTCAGATATTTTAGTGGGTAATTTATTGAACTTATAATTATTGAATTATTAGATAATTCAAAAGGCCAGCTTCATAAAGTGTGCTAAAAATAATAAATTATATTTAGAAGTTTTGCTCCATAGGAGTTTATGCTTGTAGAAAAACATTTGGATTGGCAGTTTTTCTCTGTCTCAACAAAGTTCAACCTTAGATAGATGTACCTCCTGCTTAGCCAAGTTTAATAAACCGGCCCTCGCACTAAGTCTCTTGAACACTGCCAATTGTTAGCAGCACCGCATCTGACTGGGAATTAGAGCGAGTATTATGTAGTGTTGATGATTGAGTAGCAAGTGTAGTGTACTGTACTGTACTGTACTGTATGTGTCCCCCTTGTCCCTTGGTGCAGGCAACCTGTGCATGATCACTGGCGGACGCAATCTGGGGCGCGTGGGCGTGCTCGTGTCGCGCGAGAGGCATCCCGGCTCCTTCGACATCGTGCACGTGCGAGACACCACCGGACACACCTTCGCTACCAGGTACCATCTCCATGTCATGGCCTCAGGGCCGCTGTGCTGGACGTGCATAGGCCTCTCTTGTCCTATACAAACGATGGAACGGCTGAACGATGCGTTAACGTTTACGTCGTCAGACGAGTTCTTGATTGACCCTCGTGGGAACCTCTTGAATGCGAGACTTGTCGCAGTGGAAGGTAGGCAGCGGCTGACATGGTGTGTGTCTGTTGGTTGCAGGTTGAACAACGTGTTCATAATTGGCAAGGGCACGAAGGGCTACATCTCCTTGCCGCGCAACAAGGGCGTGAGGCTCACCATCGCGGAGGAGCGAGACAAGCGCATCCAGGCCAAGCAGCAAGCAGCGCACTGACTCCACACACACTACCATAAGAGAACTATTAAAACATTTACTAAATAACTACCTTTTTACTATTATTTTATTCTCTATTTACTTTATTTAGTTCGGTTTACCTCTAGCCTCTTCTTTAGCAGTCCTTACCCGTGGTCAACATTTGAGTTAGGTACGGCTAGTCTGGGATGAGTAGATCCCGAGATATAGCTGTTTAAAGTTTGACAGCTGTCAAAATATAAGATGTGGCAAACGTGCTAGCAATGACAAAAAATGAATAATTAAAAAAAAAGAATGCTGTCAAACTCAAGATGTTGCTTATGTCCAACAGTGGACTGGCTGAAATGATGATGATGATGATTGACTGAAAATATGAGTTTGGGTTTTGTCTCAGTCTGCTAACCGCAACCGACGGGCAAGCTAACAGGACTCCACCAAACATCCAAACTTTCCCCTTTGAAATATTTTTATTTAGGGGTAAATGAATGAGTTATTGGCTGGCAGTAGTTATTGGCTACTTCATACTCCAAACACTTCCTAAAAGCTACTGATGCTAAGTACGATATCTCCCTTCATTCTAGAGAATAGTTTACATATTTAACTTTAATATTTGTGCCGATTTGTACCACTTTTCGAATAATTTCGTATAAAAAAATCATAATTGATTGACAATCGGCAATCCGGCTACTATGGTGGGGTTTTGTTGTGAAAACGGTAAGGATTGCGTTTGACTACAATTCGAATGAAACTTGTCTCATACCTCATCTCTGTAGTTGATCCATATTTTATTACTATTTAAGTTATTTTATCTTAATTTAAATGTATTTTATTATTTTTTTACTTTAAAACATTTAATTATGGTATAGCCAATAACAGAAACGAAAAAAACTAAGTTTTAAGTTACTGGCTATACATGTACATCACCGCCATTCACCTACGAATTCAATTTATAATTTGTCAAATTTGTTTGCAAAATGGCCTTCTTCCAAGTAATGCGAACGAGTGGAACCTTACTCCACAATAATAAATAAAAACGACTTAGTTAGTTTTTGGTCAATCGGTTCAATGCAAAATTTTAACTCAATCTGACGTTTGCTGAAGAGCACAGCATAGATGGTCAGTTAAGTAACCACCGCATGCAGAGATTATACTGTAATTATTTATACAAGGGCTTCGAAAAGTTCGTTTATACTAGAGCTAAGAACTCGATAATTATGCTCCTTGTATTTCTTAAAAAAAATGACTATAATCTGCTGTGTTTCGTAAAAAATGCTACAGCCAATAACTGAAACCAAACATGCCAGTAACTAATTCTGGGGTGCCAGTTACACAATTTTTATTTGAATGAATATAAAAACTTTATAAACAATGTTAATTATTTTTATTGTTATTAAAATGATATTAGAACTTTTCCGTCTCCACTAACACCAAAAAAACATCATTTGGATGACGCCTAAAGAAACTATAGCAATTTAAATTGACCAAGGTGCTTAGGTAGCCAATAACTGGTGCTTTTACCCTATATTCTTGCTTATAAAACTGATTTTTTGTAGTTTTTATTATTTTCTTTATATGACCGTTTGCGATTTTTAAATTTTGTGGATTTGACCATTCGCTATTTCGACAGTTCGAGATATGGACTAATCGCTATTTTGACCGATCGCGATTTTGACGGTTTTTCAGTCACTTGACCGATTGCGAATTCGACCATTCGCGACGAAACGCTCAAGGTAACTGGGTGTTCCAGGGGATTTTTTTCTTTCCATGGTCCAACTTAGTTCACCTGGCTGTAACGGGTAATTTTTGCTTTTGCATTTTTGGTCTATCTGTAGTATGTTCTAGTAGACATATTTCTATTGTTTTTTCGCCACCTATTATTTATTATGCATTTACCTACCTAGGTACTTGCTTTTAGTCAAAAATTACCCGTTATAGCCAGGTGAACCAAGGTAGACCACGGAAAAAAAAAAATGCTCCTGGTACAGCCAGGTGTACTGTACTATGTGGGTGGACCTCGGGCAGGTACAGCTAGTTTAGTTGTCGTACATTCTTGAACCAGCGGGCGGGTTGATCACGTAACTCTGTTTTAGCACAGAGTAATAGTTTTAGTGACCAATCCAAGAGAATATGCGACCAATGTCCATTGATCTCCAAAATTCATACTGTACCTATAATTAGACTTTATTTGGCTCCTAGAGTGTACGGCGAATACAGCAATGTTCAGAGGTCAGACAACAGAATTCAGTATTATATTTTTTAAAAAATAATTCTTCTAAACAATGTAAATTCTTTGATTTTAAACCTTTTAGGTTTTCTGTAGGTAAACGTGAGGTAAAAAGAAAAAATACATAGTAAATAAAAGTACTTGCCTAGGTAATAAATAATTATATTATATTATTCTTTGAATTATAGAATTTACAAAACGGCACCTGGGAGAAAACATTCTCCGTTTACTCGTAGTTAGACTTTTCAACTAGGTAGGTACCTATAATATATCATCACAAAAGAGAGTTAGATAACGGTAGTACTCTAGTAGGTACTCTACGAGAGGTCAGGGGGGCGCGGCGTGCGTGCGCAGACGTCGCTCCAGGTCGCGCCCCCCGCGCCCCCCGCGCGCCGCGTGCAGGCGCACGTGCTTGTTGAGGTTGGAGGGGTCCCCGAAGGCGCGCGCGCAGAGCCCGCAGCGCAGCGGCCGGTACCCGGTGTGAGTGCGGATGTGGATCTTGAGCCCGTACTTGCGCGAGTACAGCTTGCCGCAGTAGACGCACGCGTGCGCGCCTCCGCGCCCCCCGCGCCCCCACTCGGCAGCGAGCGCCTCGAGGCGCGCGGGGTCGGCGGGGGGCGCGAGGGGCGCGGGGGGCGCCAGGCGCGCTGCCACCCGGCGCCAGAAGCGGCGCGGTGCGGGGTTGGCGCACTGCAGGAACAGGTGCGCCTTAAGCGGGTTCGGCTCCGGGAAGCGCGCGCCGCACAGGTGGCACGCGTACTCCTTCTCGCCTGGAGAAAAACATTCATTCATCGTGTCGGTCTATTGATTCATTTTTTCATTCATACTACTTTCGACCAGTACATAAGAGGTAATTAACATTTGTAGCTCTATTGGTTCATAAGAGGTAATTAACATTTGTAGCTCTATCGTTGCCTCGTTATGATCCTCTCGAGTGCAGGTGGCAATGAGGCCAAGAAATTATATGAGCACATATTTTGCTTTATAGAAAGACGATTTTAAAAGATAGATTATTCTAATCTACTTATTATCCTTCTTTTTAATAATGCTCGGGTGCCAAGAGTCCAGTAGATCCGGGATTGACGGTTTCGAAACAAATACAGTTCAACGAAATAGAATAGTAAAAATAAAGAGATAGAGCGGTACGGGGCCTACCTCGGATGTGGTGCAGGTCGAGGTGCGGCACGCCAAGCGCGGCGCGCAGGCGCTCATCCAGCCACACGCTGAGCGCCGCGTGCGGCGCGCGGTCCGCCTCCAGCCGCAGCTGCAACTGACAACACAGACGACTCTTATTATTTTAGGAGATATTAAGTTAACAAGGTGTCTGCGTGTGATAACGCAGACACCTCGGAAACTTAATATCTCCGGATATTATAAAAACGCGACAGATCGCACGCTGAAGCGATTGAACACTCACGAGTGTTTCCGCGGAGGGCGGCCACGAGGGCGGCGCGACGTCGAGCGCCGTCAGCAGCGCTGAGCGCGCGTGCACGTTGGGCGCTAGCGCGGCGCGCACGCACAGCGCCGCCGCGCCCCCCGCGCCCCCTGTGCCTCCAGCGCCCCCCGCCACCAGGTACCCTGCGCTGTCCACATCCACGTACACCTGTAGGACAATATGTTTAGAAATCAACATTAAGAGTTGCTAGAGGCGTGGCGCGTGGCACAGTGACACTCACCGGGCGCGCGGTGCGTGTGTCGGGGGGCGCGGGGGGGCGCAGCGCGCGCAGCAGGTCGGCGGCGCGGAAGGGGCGCGACACGGCGCCGCGCCGCAGCCCGCGCCGGCACACGGCGCCGCGCCCGCCCCCGTCGCCCCACTCGCCCCACTCGTCCCACTCGCCCCCGTCGCCCCACTCGCCCCACTCGTCCCCGGAGCCTCCGCCGATACACATTTCAGCACCCATCCTTCACCGCCGAGTATCCTGGAAACTCTGGGGCTGACCCCAGCCTTTCCTATCACCACTTTACAACAAGTTTAAATAGCTATTATATTTTGTGTCTATAGAAGTAGACGCGAACCGAATTCGAGTGCGATTATGACTGGAGTAGCCAGTATTGAAATAATTTATAGCTCTTCGCAATTATTCGTAAGTACTTAGGTAATATTTGCTTGCATGGAGATGCGTCGGCGCCGATTGCGAATTTACTGAATCGAGTCCAGAGGGAGAGTTGCAATATATAGGTAGCGAGCCGAGAGGGCGGAGAAACCGCCCTCCGCGCGCCCCCGCGCTCCAGCCTCCAGCCCCACACGGCACACTATTGTTGTTTATCTTAATTACCTCTAACCCATTACTATTGTAGGTAGTCAGGTAGACACTCCTATTCAGCTTATTATTAAGACAGTAGGTAGAGTAAATGTGAAATGAACCATATTAAGTACAAATACGTAAATAGATTACGCACTATTTGATGGTAGAGTGTATAATAAAGTCTTTAAATGTGTTATGATATAGTTACTGTTACTACTTTAAGCTGGTGGGTCTAACTATTGAAAATATGGAAACCCTATTGCAGTTTTGTTGTGGTAGTAGGTGCCTACCTACCTATTAGTTACGTTTAGTAAAAAGGACTAATTGTATGTAAATGTTGAATCTATTTTTTTAATTGAAAATCTATAGGATAACATAACTATTATTTTATTTAAAAATTACACTAGTTAGTTATCTACGAGTAGGGTACTAGGTGCATGTTAACTCTAAAGTACAAAATTATCAAGTTGTAAATGTTAATGTTAAATATGATATAAAACCAACTAAAAAAACGAACTTACAATCGGAAAAAATACTATGTTGTTTAAAAGTCCTTTAAAAATTATTATTGAATAAAAAAAGAGATTGTCTGAAAGGAGTGTCCATTATCACAAAATATGATTTCCACACGTAGCGTGTAGTGCCGTAGCAGCTTCGTAGACGCACCGTAGCTCCGGCTACGTCGAGCTACGCCTCAACTAATGCTACACAACATAAAGCTACACAGTATGATATAGATGAAAAATTTGAAAAAATAAACTTCGTAAACTGAAAAAAATTACCATAACTTTTACTGCTTGAACCGGCACCAACAACAAATGACGTATCGCTGCTACCTTACTTAGATGTGTGTCTCTACATGTAAGATGTAAAAACTAGTGTCGTCATTTATTACCTAAATCGTATTAAGGCAGAACAGTTGAGTAACGCTAAACTTTGTCGACTTCGTCGTAGTATTTCTTTACTTATGTAGGCAATGAAGTACTTTATTCCCTGCGTTGAAATTCTACTAAGCACTATTTAACCGAGTCCACTATTTAATTTAATTTATTCACATCCATTACATAACGGCCGGCAGCATCCCGCACTAGATAAAAAAACATGATTCTAAGAACGTTCATAGTTGAGCAGTGTGGCTAGCAGCTCGCAGCAAACACTCGCAGTAAGCACTCGCAGCTAGCACTTGCTCTAGCACTCGCAGCGCTCTGGCGGCAGCTCCTGTCAGCTCATCCCGACGCTAGTCTTCAATAGCTGCAACAAAACATTTTTACAGTCAGCGACCAACAATTGTATGCGCAAGTGCGCTGTAGATATTTGCGCAAGCGATCGAGGGATTGTGGGCCGCGCAGGCGGAGCGGAGGGTGCAAACAAATCAACAATTTATTTTAAATTATAAATCTGACCCTGCCGCAGGTTCATTTTGCATTAATTTTGAATTAGTTGGAATGCTCTTGATATTTAATATCAAACTAGTGTAATGCCCTGCGACTTTGTCCACGTTGAGTTGAGGTAGGTACTTGAGTTCATCTTCTCTCAGGGTCCTCTATATAGAAGTACACCGAAGTACTACTTACTATAATAACACACCGGCCTGTGCGTTGTAGGAATGTCAATATGTCAGCAAGCCTTCTATATGTATTGATATACGAAGACGAAGTACTACCTATAATTAGGTAAGGTACATTGCCTAGCTAGGTAGACCTACTTGTATGTATGTACCTACCTACCTAAAAATTAGGTATCCACAAAAAATCAAGATCATTTAGAGGAATTCAAAATATGATTAATTTTGTAAACCTACTTAGATAAAACCAGTAACCACGAATTTGTTGCTATAATCACCAGACTTTTAGATTACCTAAAATCACTCGGTACCTATAATAAAATAATGGAATGTTGTAAAAGTAAAGTATCAAAATTCGACGTCGGTCTAAATAAACTATCATTGTAGTTTCATTAAGTGTTCTAAATTGTAACATTTAAGCTCTTTACATTATTATTGAATTGTTCGGAGGCGATGTAACAACGAAGCGAGTGCGCGGACTAGGCCAGCTGCGTCAACAGTCGCCGGCCGAGGGGGCACGCGACACTAGACCGCAGGGCGATAGCTTCACGGTCGACAGTTGCGATCGCTATTTTAATAAATATAGAATCCGTTGTCTATTTTAAGTTAGGGCTGCGATTATACGAAACCGATGCAACTGCAATGAACATTGAACTCTACATCTTAACGATAAGCGTTGTTTGGTACGAGCCGCGCTATGTTGGCGGAAGAGTGTTTCGATTTGTTGTAGGTACCTACGTGAACCAACAGTAGGTAGGTACCTTATATTTTGATACCGTCCGTCCAGCGCTAATGTGTGCAAAGTGCTACAAAAATATTTGCTTTTTCGAAAATGCAGCCGGACCCGGCTGCATCGCGGTTGCGACGCGTTGCCGACGCTGCAGCGGGCGGCCGCCGGACACCGCGGACATTCGTTTATTTGGGCGTTGTCAGTCTCAAAAACCAGAATCTTGTACTATTTAATTAAAGCAGATGACAAGCTGACCTACAACGCTGCTGGCTAGATAAACTTGAATTTGGAATGTGTGTTAAGCTTGCACCTCACTTGGCTTATTTGCTCAAATATTTGCGTTATTTCGTCAATACAAAGTCAGCTCTGTGAAAGTAATAAACAAAGTTTAGATTGTATTGATGAGATTAACGCAAACATTTGAGCAAATAAGCCAAGTGAAGTGCCAGCATTAAGCGCGTCACACACGGTGAAGATGCTATAATATTTTATCTTAAGATGCCCTAATATAAAATATTATAGTATCTTAGGTTATCACACACGGCTAAGATACAGTAATATTAAAAAACCTGTTCATTTCCTTACGAGTCTGCGTTGATGCCACACGTATTCCTTGTTATATCGTCGTATCTTAAGATAACATATTAAGATACGAAATATATATTTCCATATTTGCATATTCGCTCGGTATCTTAAGATACTGAAGATAAAATATAAATTATCTTCGTCGTGTGTGATGGTTCATAGGATTTCTATGGTGAGCGATATTCTAAAATATGCTCTAAGATAATATATATTTTATATTATCTTCACCGTGTGTGACGCGCTTTACTAAAGGATGCGCGAGCGAAGTCGCGGAGAGTTCCACTAGTTCCGGCTGCCTGCGGCGGGAATTAACTAATAGACTAAAATGAAAATAGAGTCTTTTAGTTGATTATTTTCAATAAACCTGCTGTACCTACCTACACACATACGCAGCTGTTTGGGATAATTGACCTTTATTTGTGTACAATACTCTACTTTTGTAATGTATAGGTTCTCACCTAAATCACTTCGTAATGTGGTCCATACACTCTTAGGGTACGTCGTACATGTAGCTAATTATAATGTAGTTAATATAATGTAGTTGTATTGTTTTTGAATAAAGTTTTCAATTATTGTGATAAACTACAAGTGTGATAGCGATCTCGGCAGTGGAGTGTGAAGCGCAGTGCGGTGCCGCCGGCGCCGGGACAGCCGGGGAGGCTGCTATCGCAACTTATTCACTTAACATCTCTGCCTATCTTCTAATTTGTACGATGACTCAATAGTTTGAGCAATGTGAGCTCCATGCCCTCGGCATACGGCCTGACGGCGACCTTAGTGGCGCGCTGTGCCGCTATCTCGCACCGATCTCACACGTGCAAGCTTGGACATTCATGTGGGGCTTATTTAATTTTGAATACTTGTTTGTTTATTCCCCGTGACAAAAATGCTTTACAATAGAGGTGTAGGTAATTTTTGTATCCCGAGACTCTCCAGAACTCCATATGGATGGCTATGGTGGTGCTTTCCTTCGACTCCTATAAGTACTTCCAAAAGTCCTACATTTATATTACTTACCCTTTAAAATGTAAGTTACCTTATAATACTTATAATGATAATAATTTAATTTACTGTGCACTGTTACAGTAACTAACAGTTCGTTTGCGTTGTCTAATTTTAAAAACTCGGTAATTTCCCCGTTACATCGAAGAAATGAAATGAAAAGAAATAAAAGCACAGAAGGAACAACGATGTCGATCGAAAGTTTCGTTTACCCAGTCTTCTTTGTGTTGGGTGTGTTGTGTAACATGTAAACTCAATAGAAATGAATGTCAATGTCATCTGTCAGACAGCTAGATAAATGGAATGTCACTTGTATTTTTTCGTTCCTTCTGCTTGCTTCTCACGCCACGCTACGCTATTACTGTGCATCTGAATAAACTCCCGCTGAAACTGAAATCCTGCTGCTTTTTCTTCAATATCCTTCAGGGTGGGCCTGAGCTTGTACCTACGTTTGTTCCAATATCAAATTACTAAAAACGTTAGCAGTTTCTGCTAAGCTGGTATTCTACTTTTTTAGTGCTTAGATAATGTTTTTGTCAATAATAAGCCCTCGTCTTGTGTTTGTGACTCCCAGCAATAGCAGCCACGGCCAGGGCGCACATGCCCTGTGCCCGGCTGAGTGTAGGCCGAGTGTAGGCCGAGTGTAGGCCGAGTGTAGGCCGAGTGCAGTCGCGTCCCACTTGTCGCGCGGCAACGGCAAGTGCGCCGCACGTGGCGCGCCCGCGACCGCCCTCACAATATGACGCGTACGTACTATTCATATTAGGCACTACATTATATTTTATTGGCAACGAATTCATCTATTTACGTTAAAATAATAATATTTACTGTAGTGCTGCTATCTAAATCTTTTTAAGGACTGAGACATGGACCCTCGAGGCTACAGACAGAAACTAAGTGTGTCTAATGATTGTGTCCATTCTAAACAAATAAAGCTTGATTAAAAAACTTTTTCAAAAAGTTAATAGCACAAAATTTCTTTCAATCATCATCATCATCATGAGTTTATATGGCTTATTAGCATCATGATGATCTTCATGACCTTTTTCATTAGGAGTAGGTAGTGAGTGATCCCATGTATTCTTAGGTTTCCATTTTTTTGTTAGGTAGGTACCTATTAATTATGTGATCAATGTTTTCTTATTCATTTTTTTCTAAAAATTATTAAGTGTTAAAACCTACTAAGTGTTATAATTTGTGGACAACTAAAACTTTGTTAAGTCTAGGTGAACTATTAGTGAAAACTGTTTAGGTTAATCCTGTTCTATATTTTAAGCATTACCATTCTCACATGATATAAAATGTTAGTTTTCCAAACATGTAAAAAAAAAAAAAGTAAACGTGGTGCTACACAATCGCTTAGAATCAGCTGATGAATGATAAGTAGTTTTCAATCACAAGTAGGTAAGCTGAGCGATATATTGCACTGCACACGTGCAACGCGCAGCACACATCTAAATATTTAATTGTATTTATGGCATGCACATTGATTTGTGTCAGGTTAAATAAATTCGAGTGACAGGATTGAGCCCCGCTGAAGCTCACTCGTCGCACGTGCGGGCCCTCCACACCCGCGCCGTTTAAACCATTAGCGACAATACAACACTCGCAACTAACCGTACACACTCCGCATCAAAACGATATTATAATGTCATCACACCGTATCAATCTTAATCGCCCGCGACCGCGACTCCGACGCATTATTATAATCCCCCTCGCGTCGCGTCAAGGCGACCGGTCGCAGGCCATCAGTTTCCCGCCCCGGAAACTAAACCGAGCCCCACCACGCTACGGTTCAAATTCAAAGTAACAATAAATTTGGAACGCAAGGTGGATAACAATCTGTTCGGGTGCCACTTGGGTCGCTTTCGGATGCGGTGTGGTGAGCGGTAACGCGAGCGGCATTGATTCATAACGAGCGCATTGTACCGGCGCCGGCGCGGGGCGGCAGCGGGACGAATGCGGCACGTGGTGCGGTGGCGCGAATGCATTCTCCGCGCGGGGTCAGGATGCTTCCCCCGCCCCGACAGCGGCGCAGCTACGCGAAGATCAACTATTTCATCTTTCAGCTAGCGGGACGTCACCTTCGGACGCGCAGACGGGCCGTAAAGCGCTTACACTTACGTTCCTCCTGCTCGCCTTCCGCGTCCGGCAGCGAGGGCGGCGTCAGCGAGTCCGGCGTCGCCTCGACCGCGGCGTCGCGCGCGCCCGCCGCCGCGTACAGCTCCCCGCGCGCCTCCACCACCTCGCGCACGATCTCTGCAACACACCAAGGTACAGGCACCGCGCGCCGCAGAGACGAACACCCGACAGGAGGCGCGACGCTCACCCGTGATCACGTCTCGACTGGTGATGATCGACTCGATCTCGGCGGACACCTCCGCCACCAGCCACGGCACGAACTCCTCATCGACTCCTGCGAAGCGAAAAGCGATCAAAAACGGGGGATAGTTTCCCCGATCGATCGGGAGGAGCGACGAACACAATCATCGGAGCGGGCGGCTCACCTCGCATCGTGCGCTGCAGCAGGTAGCCCTGGTCGCGCAGCCCCGAGAGCACGGCGGGCAGCAGCTCAGCCACGTAGCCCTGCACCAGCGCCGCCGCCGCCGCGCGCTCCCGCGCCTCCACCGCGCCCTCCCGCGCCAAGCGAGCCCCAGCCACGCGCCGCTCCTGCAAGGTGCCGGGGCCGGTGTCAGCGCTGTGTCCTCCCCCCCTACCCCCGGCGCCCCCCCCTCCCACCGCGTACCTTCTCCTGCTGCAGGCGCGAGTCCTGCGCGGCGAGGCGGTGCCGCTCGGCGCGCTCGGCGTCGCGCAGCTCCACGTAGCGGCGCTGCTGCTCGCGCAGCGTCCCCAGCTCCTCCTCCTGCGCCACCTCCGCCAGCGCCTGCTCGGCGGTCTTTCCGACGAGCACCTCGAGGATCGGCTGCACCTCGAGGTCGAAATCGAACAGCTGCGGAAGATAGACCCGTGAGTTTCGGGCGGGCTCGCTCGCTCTGCGTTGCGCCTCGCGTCACTCACGTCTCCCGGGTGGATCTGCGTGGCGGCGTCCGCTCCGGTCTTGGCGGGCGCGTACACCGGCGTGGCCGGCCGGTCCACGAACAGGTCCGTCTGCACGCCCACCTCGAGCTCGACGCCCCGGTCGAACAGCTGCAATGGAACGGACGGAGGTCCGAACGATTAAAGAGCTGTAGTGGGCGAGTTTTATTAGGTCCTCGGCGATACACTCACCTCCTCCAGATAGAGGTCGGTCTGCACGGGCAGATGGCGGCGGCCGGGCGCGGGCGGGGGCGAGGCAGGGCGCATGCGCGCGGCGAGAGCGCGGCGCGCGAGGGCACGGCGTCTGCTGCGAGCCGCGCGGGCAGCCGCACTCTCTGCGCCATCCCCCTGCGACCTCTTACTATTAAACGAACGAATATTATGAAACGACGACGCTTTTCTCCGATACGGCGCGGCGGGGTGGACCGCTCGCAACATGAATAGCTGAACAAGAAAAAAAAAATCTTGATTTCATGACATTTTAATTTGTAAGATTCAAATAAAGCGCGGAATCGACTCGCGACCGTGTCGAAATTTCAGAGTTGAGAGCGAGCGGTGGGAGCGATTGCAGACACGAACGAAACACAACTCGTTATAATGACCCTCGGGCAACGGCGCTTCCGATGAGCGCGAACGAATCACCTACCTACTTCGTAGCCAAACGTAGATCCGACAAGCTGATGTCGGCTCTATTCTTACTTTTGGAAGGCTGTAGTTAGCCTAAAGTAATATCGTTAGCTGTTTGTTTTTTCCAATTATCAAAAGGGCTAATTCTGCGTAGGTAAATAAGAATATGTTGTGTATTGAATGCATAGGTTGTTCGGGAGGTAGGGGAGTTGTCGTGCCACCCTACATTAACCTTGTTTCATTCCTCCATTCTGTAAATTGTTATTAGTCATTAAAGTTACATTATGATTGCGGATACATTAATAAACGTCGTCATTATAAAATGCAAATTGAGAAAATTTTACAAGCCTTTGGAAATTCCCTCGTCGTGTTCTGATATGCAAGCACCGAACGCAAACTAAAATGCTTTTAAGTTTTTCAGTTTTTTAATTACAGCATTGAAGTCTCATTATTTGTCTACTTCCTTGCTTATATAATCATCAATTTGGCTATATGATGATTATTATCTTAGTTAATGGCACGCTAAGGTCAGATTTACAGCATTGTCGTACCTATGACATAGACATAGGGTTCATGCTCAACAGCATACATCGTCCGCTCGCAGCGTAACCCAAATACTTACCACGCATGAAAGCAAAACCATTCAGATACCTATGCTGTGTTGTTTCCTTGACGCACTATTAACTCCCAAAATTAAACCTAAAAAACATCGAATAGGTACACATACTAACCTACTCATGCAATACATATTTAGTGAGTATATTTATTTTGGCAACTGGCTGATACTGCCTAAAGAAAAAATATCTGGCACCCAAAATACTACTGCATGCATCTGCTGCAAGTTGCAGGCCGAGTGTATGTGGTGCAAGCTGCAGGTGCAGTGGGGTGTGTGTGAGTACTCACGGCAGCGTGGGGGTGCGCGCCGAAGATGTATGTGGTGCAAGCTGCAGGTGCAGTGGGGTGTGTGTGAGTACTCACGGCAGCGTGGGGGTGCGCGCCGAAGGTGCTCCCGCGCACCACGCGCTTGTCGTGCATCACGTTGGAGTACGCCGTCGTCGCCATGCTGCCGCTGCAACAGGACACTCCGTCTCACTTTGATATTGCAATCTTACCTACCTGACTATCTACGCAAGCCTTAGTATTACACGGCATTAGTATTACCTACACGGCATTAGTAGATGCCTCTTGAACGATTGCATTAACGTATTGAACGTTTAACTTTCATTGTCTTTTTCAAGAAAAAGCGGTGGAAAGTGTAATTTAGCTTAAAACTGAAGGATCTGGAAATAAGTAGCCACTAGCCGGTAAATTATTCAAGCCGTATTTAGAACAATAGATAAGCGAATGTGATCGGTCGGAAACCGCGGTGACCTCGACTGACTCCTAACGGTCCCAAAAGTGGGCCATCGAAGCTCGGCTGACCCTTTGCGGGCGCACGCAGCGCCGTCGATACATCGCGCGGCGCCGCATGCCGGGCGGACTCGAGCGCAATCATCGTTATCAAAAGAAAATCGTTGATCGATGACGTCGCCGCGCGCCGGCCGGCAGTCAATAAACCAAAAGCGATAAGCGGCCCGGGAGCATCGTTTATTAAGTGCTGAAATCGATCGGAGCGATATCTGCAATCCGACCGCACGACGTGCACCCACTTGTCGCAGAGCCCGTGCAGCCCAGCCACGCCGGCCAGCAGGGAGCGCACGCAGCCCAGCGCCGCGCCTTTCCCAGCATCTCTCCTCGCGTCTCTCTCCGCGTCTCTCCCGGCGTCTCTCCCCGCGTCTCTCCTGGCGCGTCTCCCCGCGCCCCGCGCCGCCACCGCCTGCGGCTTGCTGGCGTACTCGTAGACGAGGCGCTCCTCGGGAGGCGCCGGCGGCTGCAGGCCCAGCAGGCGCGCCAGCTCGCGCGGCGGCGGCAGGAACTGGCCGGTCTTCACGGTGGTCACGAAGCGCGGCCTGTCCGGCTCGCGCGCGCGGCTGCGCCCCGGGGGCGAGGGGGAGGGGAGAGCTTCGGGCGCGTCGAGGCGCGGGTGCGAGCGTGCAAGACGGGAGGCGCGAGGCTGCGGCTCGACGGCGCTGAGGTCCGGGGTCGAGGCGGCGAGCAGCGGGCGCGGGCGCGTGGGGCGGCGCAGGTTCGCCCGCAGGATCTCCTTCTCCTGCAGCCGCCGCAGCTTGAAGTCGAGCGCGCGCGTGAACCTCGGGTCTCGGAGCGCGTGGGGCGGCGCGGCGCCGGGCGCCTCCTCATGCTGCAGCGGCTTCACCACGTTGACGGAGCGCGGCAGCTGCGGGCGCGCCGCCTCGAGGCGCCGCTCCTCCGGGTGGATGACGGTGAAGGCGCCGGTCCGCTCGCTCGGGCCGGGGGCGGGTGGCATCGCTCACATGCCGGTCTCGCGGAGGATCGGGTGGGGCGCGTGGAGTCGCGCGCGAGGCCGGTGTCGGACAGCGTCCGGCGGCTGGTCAGCGGCGCAAGGCACCTCGCGCACGCGCTCGCGGCCCCGCTCCGAGGGTAACCACCCGCCGGCGACCGCTCAACAATCTTTCTAATATTTCCTCAATTGCGTTTGCTGGCGGTCCGAGTTGCAATAATATCAGTTCCCACGCTAATATTTCTAGATGAATTTCTCGGTTTTCGAAAGGCAAACTTGCGCTGCGCTCTAAAAGTATGTAAGTACTCGAGTAATGCATTTGCTGAAACAGTAAAGAACGCAGTAGGAACCCATAGAGTGCACGAGAGTGCCGGGGGCGCGGGGAGGGGGCGCGGGGGCGGTGAGATGAGCGCTCAGGTGCGGGTGCGGACGGCGTGAGAGCGCGCACGTGCCGCGCCACTCACACGCTGACCTACTGCCGATACATATTACGTACATTTAACAATAAGTACATTCTATATAATTCTTCATGGTTGTGTCTATTTGGTACCGACTAAGTTGGTATTTGGCTGTAACTTGGTTTATAATTATTAATTAATACAGCGTATATGTTTCACGCTAACATAAGCGTTCGTTATGTTTGAGATTTGTATTAAAAAAGGTATAAATAATCTCTGTGAGACTCAATAAATTCTTGCCAGTCCAGTCCAGTCACTTATCTACAGCATAACTTGACAAAGAGCAACTTCAGAAACATATTCTAGTCTAAACCCAATGTATTCCTAATACGATGTAGTTATATCGAGACAAGTCGGAAAGCGAAATAGTCATAACTACCAATTAGTCAAATTCAGATGCAGTCCTGAACTTTCTAATCCTTCATCATATAAGCCGATAGGCATCCACTACTGGACATATAGGTTTCCTTAGAAGAAACACATTTCGATAATCAAGAAGCAGTTCGTAGCATGTCGTAGCAGTGCTGTTGGACATATAGGTTTCCTTAGAAGAAACACATTTCGATAATCAAGAAGCAGTTCGTAGCATGTCGTAGCAGTGCTGTAGCACGCCCTTTGCGTTTTCTTTAAAAATATTTCACAACAATAATAGCCGATTGTTATTTCACGTTTTTTTAGTTAATTGTGCAAGTATCTCTCGACTAGAGCACTGTAACAGGAGTTCTCAATAGAAAGCAGGTCGCGTTCTGTAATGATGAAAAATTGTGCCGACGACTCAGGCCTGTCTGACGCACCGGGACCTAACATTCATTGACACTTTGACCGCGCACTAGGTAAACTACTTAGGTAAATCATTTTGTTTTGAACAGCGGCTCCCCCCTTTTCCCCTTACCGCGATCCCACCCGAGTCAATGGTTTCTGGTAAACATGGAATCAATTACCTTACCAATTACCTTTCAATAGTTGGAATTGTATGATTAATTCACAGTTCCAAGGGTGTCTGGTGTTTTAGTTTCTCGTGCACCAAGTGCACCACTGGTTTTAGCAACCTAGGCATTGCTTTACATTAGTATTTTATGCGTACATATTTGCCTAATGAGTAAGTAACGCATTCGTGTTACACAACTAGAGCTGACCTTGTACGCTCTCGTGCTTATCGCGATCTACCAAAAATGTTGCTAAATGTAGTCGAGTGAGCTGCCACCTCCGCCTCCGCCTCCGCCTCCGCCTCCGCGCAATCAAACCGAGCTGAACCTTGTTTTATTAGCGTGCCACCTCTGATTTAACACCCCTCGATTCGACTCAAGTAATACCACAAAATGAAAATAAAATAATAAAATGAACTTGAAAAACGCGTCTCTTACTTTTAAGTATTTCCTTGGTTTTGTATGTTGTTTTTTGTGAAACGAAAAGGTTAAATTAAAATTAAAATATTATTTTTATTCAATTAAATCACAAGGATAATTTTAAAGTGAATTAACGCCAGTTCCACCTCAGCCTAGAAGAATCGGGCAAAAAACTCTGTTTTTATCGATGATCTTTTCACCATATAAAACTCCAGTGCGTGTGGAAGTACCTAGTACCTACCAGTAAACTGAAAACAGGTGCATTTTGAGCTAGAGAAAACAAAGGCATAAGTACATGGATTTTGTTTTATTAATTATCATCATCATCATGACAGCCCTTCTATTGTTCCCACTGATACACTGGGACACTGGCCTACTCTCGAGAGAAAGTGATTGGGTTTTAATCCAACACGGGGACCTAATGCTGGTGGCACATATCTTTCGAGTTTTTAGTTTTGGAGATGTCGGTTTCCTCACGATGTTTTCCTTCACCGTATGAAAGCACTGGCATTGCGCACATACATTTTTCGAATAGCAAAATCCATTGGTGCACGACCAGATTCAAACCCATGACCTTAGGATCGAAAGGCGGGGTCACTACCACTAGACCACCAGTGCTCTCTATTTTGTTTTATTAAAACTAGTTGGCTGAAAACTTAGTTTGCGTGGTCGGCCCGGGCCCAGCACAGCTCTTGGCGCGGGGGTGGGGGGAGGCTCTCGCCGGAAGTTGAGGCGTGCGTCGGCATGGCAACGCGCGCCGCGGCGCCGACCGCCTCGCCGCCGGTCACTCAAGGTTAAGGTCGTTGCTCCTGTCCCTATCTTAATCCTACACCGATCTGAGCACTTCACAAATTTATAAATTCATCACGCAACTGCTATAATAAAAGCACCTTTAATTATATCATTGTACCTATTATTATAGACTAGCTGTAGGCCGCGACTACGTTCACGTGGAACTTGGGAGCCGTAATTTTTTTCTGAGATAAAAATCAGCCTGTGTCCTATTCCTGATTCTTAACTTTCTATGTATATGTAAAATGTCAGCCAAATCGATTTAGTGGCTGTCGATATAAAGAAGAACAAACATCCAAACATACAAATAATAGCATTTATAATATTGGTGTGATGTTACATAAAACGAAGCAATTTCTAGATTCTCATTCATCCAACTTTTTTATTCTAATCCAATCAAATCTAGGATTCATATTTTTTAGGATTTTGTAATAAATTCAGTTTTTCCAGCGATTCGTCCCGAACCGTTGCGTTGCTGCCGAGTTGCAGCATTATACAATTCCTGCTAATCACACTTAAAAGTATTCTCATTGTGTGGTGATTAGCATAATACAAAACTAAAAAACACAAAAACCAAGAGAGCAGAATTTAATGAGGAAAATTGTAATAATTGATGATGTTACTCTGGTTTGTTACTCTTTAAGGCCTCTGAATCGACCTCTGAATGGATTCACATAAAGTTAGCTAAGGATCTTGTAAATAGTTTGGAATAACATTATGAATATGATAATGCCCAAACATCTTTACAGACTTTGTCAAGGTTCAAGGTACGATGTATTGCATTGTACTAAAGGTGGGTGCACAGAACTACAAATATAGTTCTGTGGGTGGGTGTGTTGTGCCGAGTGGAGCTTATCACTGCATAATGTCACCTGTCTGCGGCCGATAGCGTGCGACCAGCGACCAGTGCTAGCGACCTCTAAACATATTTCACATAACTAGGTAACAAAATACTTTTATTTTGTAGCAGTTTGATTTATCTTTGATAATAAACGTGAAAACAAAATTATAGCTGTAGTAAATGAATAAGTGTTTATTGAAAAAATAAAGCAGATATAAAAACCATGAAGTATTGGGAAAAAACCTATATTATTAAATTTTTTTTTTTTGGTGGTTGCAACTTGCAATGGACTGAAAAGCTTTATGGACGCGCAAAACGAACGCAGCAAATATAGCAGCACCGTAGTAAACGTAGAGGCACTGTGTAGCTGCATCTCGTAGCAAACGTACCTACAACGACGTAGAAGTGTACTGGTACCGTAGCAAAAACGTAGCACCACAGTAGCAAACTACGTAGCATTACCGTAGCAAACGTAGCATCACCGTAGCAAACATAGCATTACCGTAGCAAATGTTTTGCTATGATGAGAACTTGATTAAGTGAAAATAATGAAACTAAGTAATTCTGTAGGTACTTATCTATAAACTTAGTACCTAGGACGAAGATTTAATTATATCAGCAAGAGCTTGCTTTTCTTATTGCACGCACAGCCCCCCTACTATGAACTCTTACAGCGATTCAAATGAAGACCTAAACTAAATTGTTAAAAAATGTTATACCATGACATGATTGTCTAATTGATATCATGGTACTAAATTACAGGCAGCGTACAAACAACTGTACCATCTACCATAGTATTTACTGCAAATAAATATCTTTATCTTTAAACTGATGATGTTTTGATACTCCCAGCAGTATCGTCACATCTTTTGATTAGAGACTAAACACCACAGTGCATTATGTACTCACCACGACGGATCCTTCTTAAGCTTGGCATTGTTGTAGAGCGCCCGGGGGGTGCTAGCATACGTGTACGGGCCCTTGGGCTTGGGCTGCTGCGGGCCCTCGACCAGCACGGAGCGCACCGACACGCTCATGCCCGCGCTCGCAGCCGCGCACCAGACGCTCGCTCGCCAGGAACCACTCCTCGATCAGAGCGGCCAGGAAGCAACACATCCAACTGAATCCACCAGAGGTATCGTTTTTGTTTGCTTTCTGGTTTGCGCCGAGTTATGTTCCTTGGCCGCCGCTCTTTTACACTGTCTGACGCTGTCATCCGTCTCGTCACCTGTCTTGTTCGTGATGTCACTCGCGTTCCTAATTCAAAGTATGGATAGTTCCAAACCACCCCCATCGATCACGAGGCGGACACTACACACGACGGAACTGTTGTTGGCAGGGTCGTTAGCGACACATCTGGTTGGCGACGGAAATGGGATGGCACACGAAGCGCGGTCACTGTCCTGCGACGCATGGCGGAGGAGGCGGAGGGACAATGTTTTTATTTTCTTTTGAGGCATTAACAAGTACCCTAGTTACCATGGCGACTGGTAAACACTGATTTCAGATCTGCACAGTTGCTATGGTTGGTGACCTTGAAGTCAAACTTTTTATAACTGGTACAAAAACTTTATTGTTCTTTGAAAGCATAAAAATATGTCTGTAAACATGTAGCAGCGCCATCTGCACAAAAATGCATAAACTACGTATCTGAAGTGCTCACATAATATTTTGGTATACTAGTGCAGAGTGCCCCAATGCTTTGTCAAGAATGAGTTTGCTTTCTAGTTTGCCATAATTTTCATAGATGGCGTTTTATAAAAAATGAATTGCTGTTCGTTTGTCTCGCTAAAACTCGAGAACGGCTGGATCAATTTGGCAAAATTTTGTATTGAAAATATGTAGGAGTCCAGGGAAGGGAGAAAATCATGAGTGAAACCGCGCGGGTCAGCTAGCAATATATTTGCCGGGACGCTTGAAGTTCATCTCAATTGTTATCAATCAAGATCTAAATTCGTTGTTGTGTCAGTCAATCGGACTTTTTGAAAGTGCTTTTACGGAATGTTTCTAGTAAGTACCCTATTTAGTATTTTTTCTTGGGGGTTTTATTCTTAGGTCACAGAAATATCAGGTACCTAACCTACCTACTATCGTTACCACTTGGTAGATATACTTCGTAGCACATTACTAAGTAATTTAGGTTACTTAAGTAATATAATTTTAATAATTGTACTTTATTATAAAGGAAACAATAAAAACTAGTGTGATGGTTAGGTAGCACCTAATTCAAATTTAAATTCAAATATTTTTATTTAATAAAATCACAAGGATAATTATGAAGCTAGGTGAATTTATGAATATCCACGTCCATGAGAGGTCCCTCCTCTGTCTTATGGCAGTGGGCTAGGGGTTGCGTCCGACAACGCGCGGCGGCGCGGCGGCGTGCGTGTCCAACGCGCGCCGTGTGCCGACCTCGCGCTATGAAGACATCATAAAGTAATAACAGTATTACTTTCTACGTGATAATTCTCCCACTGACAGCCCTCCGTTAATATGACTCTTCAAAATAACAAAATGACATTCAAAATTGAACCTACCACTTGTATGTCTAATGATTTAGAATCGCTTGCGTTAATATCAAGGGAGGGCGTCTTGTTGGAGCGGAATCACCAGCCAACAGCCATGGCTGTCAAAGCGTGCTGCAATAAAATATACTGTTGCTCTTTCAGAGAGCCGAGGAGAATGAGGTTTAATGACCTGTGCGTAATGTGCTTGAAACATAACTTCCGCAATGTTTTGTCGACAAAAAAGTCGCCGATCATCCGTCGCGGGTCGCGTGTCTTCGATTGCTGCTTTCCGTTCACCGTCTTCGAATATTACTAACTGTTTTTTAGGGTTCCGAAGTCCAGGAACTCAGATTCACCATTTCTATCTGTCTGTTTGTCCTGTTGTAGTGAAAAGTAGCTTTTATGAATCAATGAAGCTTGCAAAGCCATTGAAAATAATTGTGCTCTAAGCATACTAAGTTATAAAATACGAGTACCTAAGTATACTAACTTTAAATAAAAAATACGGTAGGTATGGGTTTTATTAGATTTTTATTCTAGTCGGTTTCTTTTAGACACCAGCTGTAGCAGGTACCTACTAAACAAACTAGAATAGAACGCGCTGTCGAAGTGTTTTGGTTAGTTATTAGAAAGGCAAGAAAATATTTTTTTTTACGTCCATGATTTTTCTTTCGAACTACGACCGTCAATATAGTTGAAACATGCGCTTGTCTTGTGCATTCTTTTGACTATTTTATTTAGAGCAAGGCTCATTAACTTCATTGCGATTGGCGACGGAAGTGCGTTGCGATTGCGTCACGTTTTTTGCGAGTTTTAGCCAAATGGGGCGACTCAGTACTTCCACTCTAATGGATTTGGTAATGGCTTTTGTACTTCCGGGGTGCTTTACCATTCACTTTATATAGTAAACAACCACTGGCATGGACAATGATGAACCGCGATGCTGTCCTCTGCTCCGGGGACGTGAGACCGTGGATGACCAGCTAAGTGTTCGTTTTAGAGATTACAACACTTCTATTAGCGTAGACACCAACTCACAATATCGGCTAAATGATCTCTATTCCAGACCGGAGGTTAACTTAGTTATATCGCTGATGGTGCATTGCAAGCTTACATAGGCCACGGTAACCGCTTACAACCGAGAGGACACCTAACCTTTGTTTGGTTACCGCTTTAGAGGTATATAAAAAAAATGGTTTCAGTGTGAAATACCTAGCAGCAAACTACCAAACGGGGGCGCGGCGGGGAGGGAGGGGGTCACTTGTCCTTGCTACCAGCAGGTAGGTACTACTACCGACATCGCGTCTGTCTAAAAACACGGCTCCAGTCAATTTATTAGAGAGCTCCATACATATGTATGCACTGTGTGTTGGTGACCCGACGTCCACGAAAAACGACTCCTAATGAAATCGATTGAATTATACATTAGAGCAGAGCAGGAGCCATTTTGGGAATTAGGTACTTGGGGGCGAGACAAAAAGCTCTACCGCGCACGGGTCTTCCTTCCGACCACTTAGACAAGACACTTAGATTTCTTACGATGTTTAAGTTTATTTAGTTACAAGATGGAGCGCTCGTGACGTAGCTGGCTAAGTTGTTCCTAATAGATCAACGAAGTAAGCACCTGTTCCGCGTAGTCACCATTTGGATGGGTGACCGCCGCGCCATTTGGATGGGTGGCAATTTCAACTGAGCGCTCCCGTGCTTCGGAGTACACGTTAAGCAGTCGGTCCCGGCTTTTTCAAAGTTGTTAGGCCATGACAGAGGCCTTCGGGCGGCCTAAAAGCTCTGTCAACAGAGTTGGCCACTGGCTCATACGAACTTACTTACTTAGTTACAAGATAAAAAACAGATGAAAAATCTCTAGTACTATTCCGCTTAATTTTTATATTGTGATGGATTTCCGCAGAGTAACGCCTGAATTTATCAAATATCTTATTTATGTAGCTAAGTAACACGCCTGACTATAACAGTTACAAAGTTCTGCGCGACACTGCACTGCACGCGCCACCTCGACACATAAATTGAATGAAGTCGTGAAGTCCCGCAAGTATATAGAGCGCCCAGTGCGGTCCGGTGCGGTGCGGTGCGGTGCCGTGCGGTGCGGTAGGTCGACAGGCGGGCGGCGAGACTGCAGCCACTCCTAACAACGGATGGAATATTCTGGAAAATCTCCAGCAGCTGTCATGTCAGTCAATTCAAATGAATGGTAATCATTTGGATCAGGCTCACGTCACGTGGCCGCACGTGACGTCCAGAACCACCTCTGCTTATTATAAACGGAAATAAAATCAATACTAAATAGAGAACCCACTGCATAGTGCATGGCGTCATTCTGCAGAATAGAATCACGGTGTGACGCTATTTGTGATAATTCAGAATTCAGAATGATCAAAATTATTTCAGTAGAGTCCTGTGAGATATGCAGCTCTATAATTTATATTTTCCACCTAATGTAAAATGTACCATGTCTTTTGTGAATAAACCTACTGAATACTGAATACTGCAAGCTGTCATCATCTTCGTGGCAGCCTTCTAATGTTCTGAGACACTGGCCTACTCTCAAGCGAGAGTGATTGGGTCTTAATGCACCACGTGGACCCAACGCGGATTGTTGGATGGCACATGTCTTTCGAATTGGCAGTTTTTAGACATGCCGGTTTCCTCACGATGTTTTCCTTCACCTTATGAGAGCACTGGCATTGCGCACATACATTTTTTGAATAGAAAAATCTATTGGTGCACGACTAGATTCGAACCCATGACCTTAGGATCGGAAAGCGGAGCCACTACCAGTAGATCACCAGTGCACCTGTAGCTTTAGGTTTTGTTTCATTTTGCTTTATAATATTGTGGAGCAAAGCTTAAATACCACTGTATTATGGTGCGAGGGCTGCTGCTAAACCTGGAAACAAGAAAAAGGAAAATCCATATCTAATGCGAATGGCTGGCATGTTGCGAGACTCCAAGACCAAAGGTAGCCTAAAAGAGTGAAGTTATTGAAAAGTGCCACAGGGCAAACGTTGCAAAGGACCCTTTGCGCGCTGGGAGGACGATATAAAGAAAACACCTGGTATGAACTGGGTTCAAATTTCTCAAAGCCGAGACAAATGGCTATCTTTGGAGGAGGATATAAACATTACTAATTTATATATGAATGCTACTGATAATTAAAAATAAAAATGAAAAAATAATTGTAAATTAGAAAATTGCATGTTTATCTAATAGAAATACAATTCAATATTATCATAAAAATAAGATCAAATGTAATAAAACGAACTACAGCTGTCTCAGGAAGTCGGTGGATGGTGAAGGCTCAAAATCGCTCGTCATAGCACGTCATAGCGCTCTTTGAGGGCTATGACGTATGTTGATATGATAAGGCTTATTATTATTATTATCTTATACGAAAACACAAATACCTATCACTTTCTTATTAATAATTATTTTACGAGTTAGTATTAAAAGCCCACACATAAATAACCAGTTTCATACAGGTAGGTACTAGTGGAACGCCCTGCGACTTTGCCCGCACACACTTATTATTTTATTATTTACACGCTTTTTATTGACGCCAACTTTGTGTTTCCACTGTGTCCTCCAGCTCTAGAAAGCAGTGGGATTTGAATTTGTTTGTACATTGAAAGGAATAAGAATGAAAATATCAAAGTAACCTTTAATAATTGACTTGGACAAAACATTATTATTCTTTCTTTCTCTCCTATTATTTTGTTAGTACAAGCTGATATTCTTTCATATTTTGTTAATTGAAATGTGACCGAGTCTTTGATTACAATCATTATGAATGATTGTAATAACGACGGAAGCTATCAGAGACGATCAAGAGAATGTGTGATGGCCTGACGAGGATAAACGGGTTAGTGTCAAAATCCCCTTTGAAAATCCCTCTTCTGTCGTCTCTTCGTCTGAGCTTCAAGCTCCAAAAGGGATTTTGACACAAAAAAGATCCCAAAATCCCCTTTGAAGGGTAATCCTTATTTACTATTCTGTGAAATCATTCAATTAAATACCTAAACTATGGAATAGAATAACTGAATAGAAGAATTGCCCTTTGAAGGGAAAATCATTATTTTGGTATTATAGACAGTCAGTCCAGTGGTAGCCCTGTACGTGGCGCGCACGGTAGCGGCGGCGCAGGAGTCGATGCGCGATATGCTAATCCCGGCTCCCGTGTTGACCGCGCTATTGTTGGCGGCGAGCAAGCAAACTAGACTGCACCCGCTAGTTACCCGCCTGCTATCACTGCGACTCATACAAATTGTATGTTTGCAATAAAATTACTCCTGTGCAGTTTTGTTGCTGGATTCTGAGTTTTCACCTTTGAAGCTGCAGCTGTGATTCAAACCTATCTATTAAATACTTATAGCAGCATTCTACAGCTTTATTTCTCGTGATAAAATCTTGATGTCAAAGAAAGAATAAATATTAGTAATAGCTCTCGCCCGCGACTTCGTTCGCGTGGAACTCGGAAACCGTACTTTTTTCCGAGATAAAAAGTAGCCTATGTCCTATTCCCTGTCATTATTTATCTATGTTTTAAGTTTCAGCAAAATTTGTGGAGTTGTAGAGTAACAAACATCTAAACATCCAAACTTTCGCATTTAAAATATTAGTAATAATATTTTGGTTTAGCGCTGAATGTCCCACTGCAGGCCCAAGGCCTCCTTCCATTCCTGGGTTTTCCATGTCGTAGCCACCTTGCGCTATCTGGGCTCTTAGTGGTTATTTTAGTTGATAGTTTTATAGTTTATAGTATCATAGTTTATTTTAAAGCATAGGTACTTAAAATAATAGGTGTGCATCACGCGTTGATATGATTACACTAATTGTTGTGTTGCGTTTGCTAACTCTGAGGAAGGGAAATGGCGCGTGCGTACGGTGCTGTTATCTTAATTGGTGACCTTGTAATTTAGTGAGCTGACTGTTAGTTAACCGCAAGATCCATGTACAGCGCAGGACGTGGGAGGACACACGGGCACTTCATAGAGTAGCGAATACCACTTTAACCCAACCCGGGGCCTTACTCTAGAACGCGATCGGTATTGGACAAGTATTGGAATATGACATTTCGTACTTTTGACAGCGACCCTGGCGCCAAATTCAACCTTCAATAGTACAAAAATTTGCCAACAGTAAATAGAAATTAGGATTGGATCGGAATTGTCATTAGATTCAAGAGGAAGGCACTTGGGGCGTTACTCTTCAACGCAATCTTAATACCAGTTTCAATCCAATTCTAATTTATTGCTTTCAAATTGTACTCTTGGGAACAAGGTTGAATTTGGCGCTAGATTGTCATGAAGTGTCATACTCCAATACTTGTCCAATACCGATTCGTTCAAGAATAAGCTGATTCCGCATGGTTTTGGCTACTAACCATTCATATTATTGCTCTTACTGCTGTGGAATTAGAAGAAACTTCTTCATGAGGATCGTCATCAAAACATAGCGTTCCAGCGCAGCGGCGCGACGCAATGACGCAACGCTTTATATTTAACAAGGTTTTTATGTAACTATATATCCGCAGTCTTTGCCATTCATTGTTACGGTCAGTGATAAAGTCAGCGATATAATTGACAATCATTATGCAATAAAAACTAATTGCGGCATTAAAATGGGAATGAAATTTTGAATCGACAAATTGATTCGCTTAACCGAATATTTACGACCTATAATAGTATTAGACCCCATCAGTATTTGATGAACAACCCTTTACATGACAGATAGAAAGAAAGTTATATAACATTGTAGATGTATCCACCACTTTAGAAGGTCCAGACAGTTAGCATCAGTTCAAGATGAGGCACGCGATACGCGCGACGTTGATTAACGCCGCTTATCATCTACCCCGGCGGAGCCTCTACCTAGGCTCTATTAATCTTAGGTACACTAATCCTAGGCATGTCTCACAAATAATTGGGCATTTCATTGATCAAATGCGTTTCCGTGCTTTGGAGAGCACATTATGTTGGAGTCCCAGCTTCAACAGCCGTTAGGCGATGACGGGAGCCTTCCCACAATCTATAAACTCCGTCACAAGACTTAGGCCACTAGCTTATACAAACTTAGATACTATTTATTTGAACCAATGCGACTGAAGGCGTTATATCGCAGGCAAAATTTTCGTTACGGCTTAGGTGATATCGAAATTAATGTTCACTGATTGTGGAACCGTATGAAAAAATTGGGTATTTTATCATCTCTTCGTAACGCTATCTCAACGACAGGTGGACTACCAAAAGGAATAGCCACCATTGATGCGTCAGAATGAAACCGCATGGACAGTAGGCCACGCAGCGCAGGCGCATAAATCACGCGCAGGAGAGACAATGGCGCGCTCATATATCACCGGATTCCTTTATCCATAAACAAGTTCAAGAAATTGCGCCTGTCAAAAATATTTTTTTAATTTTTTAGTTTTTTTGTGAGGTCGGGTCAGGCATTGTTAGCGTGTCTTTGTGCGCGCCGCGCGCTGAGATATGATACTTGTGAAACAATTGCAGCGCGAGTGCGCGCGGCTACCGGGGCCTCTGTCAGTGCCTCTGTCGGGGCCTCTGTCGGGGCCTCTGTCGGGGCCTCTGTGCCGGAGCCGGGGTGCGATGCCGCCTCGATACTACCTAATGGCCGGCTCATGTCTGCGGCGCCGGCGAGTCCAACACGACGACTTTCCACCTTTTCATTTCAACATACATTTAACAACCACTGATACAAAATAGACCATCTTCATTGATTATGAACAAAAGCTCATTTTATTTTAAAGCTAAATAATAAAATAGCATAATTTTGTATCAGGTATTTTAACCAATTTCTGCCGCCAATCAGTAAAGCTTGCATTGCTGTGTTCCGGTTCGAAGGGTATTGTTTCCGGTAAAATTACAAGCACACGAGACTTTCCTAACGTCTCAGGGTGGTAACACGCAAATGATATCTATGATGTTGCATGCGTACATAGGCTACGGTAACCGCTTACCATCTAGTGGGCTGTACGCTTGGTTGGCACTTTATTGATATAAAAAAAAGGCACTCGGTCTAATTATACCAAAATCAATGTAATGTCCTATTGACCCTTTAGGCGGTGCTTTCGGTGCTTTCTTCCTAATGTAAAAAAGAAGTGAACTGTAGGAAGATCCAGATCAGTATCGCAGATAAATGACGTGTCGCGGATCCCGTAACGTGACGGCGGCGGAGCGGCGGCGGAGCGGCGGCGGAGCGGCTGTAGTGCAGAGTGCAGTGCCTCCAGGTAGGAACGGGAATTTGGAATATTTTTTTCTACTCAGAAACCTTCCTCGAATTTTGCGAGGGGTGAGACCATTAGTTAAAGTAATAACTGTAATATTTCAAAGACTGTAGGTGAGCTTGATTTCGTAGAATATTTTAGATCGGATTGTGATCCCTGCTAAAGTTTCGTGACATTCATGAAATCAATTTTAATTAACCTACTTTTTCCCCCTAAACTTTAGGCTGGTTTCTCTTAAAAATAAATTTGAATTGTGATTTGGCTTATAATATACATTCCTAACGATATAGTTATTACTTTTAATATTATTACACTGAATTGACAAAATATTATAATAAATAAACACGACAGTTTCTGTTCATGCTATAAATTATTCAAGTCTAGAAACTCATGAATTATTCTAATATCCTCGTTCACGGTCACCTCTTTTTTTGAGATTTATGAATGGCCAGATGTATGAAATAATGCTTAGGTATTTGTTACTGATGTTAATTGAGAGATTACGTAACAGTGCCGGCTGAATGTCCATCACCATCGTCAGTTCTGAGGCCGGGGCGGCGACTCAGTCTCTGGCTCAGTGCGCTCCGTCAATGTCAATAAAAAGCAGTTTTGAACGGTCACTGAAACTATGAACACAAATTAATTTTATCAACTTGGAACAGAATCGTGCATCACAAATATAATTATTAAATAGCAATAATAATGATTTGGCCAAGACAGAGGCCTTCAAGCGATATAAGGATTCCGACCTAAGGCTTGGCCAGTGTCTCCACATGAAAATAGCACTTTGGTATTGATAAAAATAAGTGAACAGATGTCAGACGAAGCAACTAGTGAAACGCCACGTGCTAGGGTGGTATTGCAACGTGCGCAGGCGCAGAAGCTGACGTCGGACGAGCTGACACCCATCAATCAGTTGACAAGCACACCTAATATCATGCTAATATTATGATACCCTCTGCACTAAGTAGATTGTCTGTGACATCAATGAATTGATATGGTTTTATAGGTACGCAAGCGTTCTCGCAAAAACATGTTCTTTTGAATGATAAATAAAATAAAACCATTTAAGAAAAAGATTTAGTTTCATTTGCAGTAGTCACGGTAGCTGTCGAATCGACTCTTCAAACTTTGAAGATTGCACCAAAGTAACATCGTAAGAAAACCCACATGTCCAAGAACGAAAAAATCAAAGACCTAATAGACGACTGTGTTAATTTATTATGATGATTGCTATAACTACACCAAATATATTCGGAATATTCTTGCAACACAATGGAACAAGTTTTATAAAGCTCAATGAGGCACAGATGCCACTCAGAGAATGTCAAAAATAAAAGTATTGAACTGTTCGATCTATTAGATAAGTCAAAATGTTTTGACATAGTTGCCTACGTTCAATTCTTGCAGATCACAGATAGGAGAGCCCGGGCAGCCCTGGCAGCCCTGGCAGCACGCAAACAGAAGTTTTAATAATCTGGCGCAGTGCACGACGTGTCCATAACATGCTAACTGTTATCTATCCATAAAATATGGTTGATACGCACGTGGATGCACCTTCTTGAACAGAACGTGAGCGCAGCCGTGATGCTTATCACTTCTTCGATTCGCAATTAATCACCTCGAATTCTCCTCACTTCATACTTTAGATTCACAATAGAATCGACCTTTTGCATTTTACGATCTCTTATCAATATTTCAAGTTATATC
This sequence comes from Colostygia pectinataria, assembly GCA_951394395.1. Taxonomy (NCBI): domain Eukaryota; kingdom Metazoa; phylum Arthropoda; class Insecta; order Lepidoptera; family Geometridae; genus Colostygia; species Colostygia pectinataria. The sequence goes on along the minus strand of OX596353.1, from coordinate 13,823,425 downwards.
TAAAGTAAAATCGTTGCGTTACTGACTGACTGTCTTTTAATCAACGCAGCCTGAACCTGTCCTAGAGATGTATATAATTTGTGATGTGCCTACTACGTCTACGTCTACGTCTGGGGTTGCATAAATCAAAAGTTTCATGAAGTTCAACTCTTGGAGCGGGAAGATGGAGTTAGCTTGAAAGAAAACTCATCATCATCATGACAGTCTTCTAATGCTCCAACTGCTAGGACACTGGCCTACTCTCAAGCAAGAGTGACTTAATCCATCTCGTGGATTCAATGCTGATTGGTGGATGGCACATGTCTTTCCAATTTTTATTTCTTGGATATGCCATACCGGTTTACTTACGATGTTTTTGTTCCTTCACGTTATGACAGCTAGGCATTGCGCACATATTTTTTTCTAATAGCAAAATCCATTTGTGCTCTACTGGGTTCAAACCCACGACCTTAGGATCGGAGGGCGAATATCACTACCAACCACTAGACCACCATCAGTGTTCTTAAAAATAAAAAATAATAATCTTTCCAAGCTTTTTTATTACAAACTTTTAATTAGGTAGTACCTACTCTTGAAGTTCACACCGAATTCAAAAGCATGTCATACACATCTGCTAGCATTCAGAAGTGATAATGCCCGACTAATATTTCAATTACACAAATACAAACACATTGCACAATGCGAGTCGGCGAAACATGTCCACGTCGCGTGTGCATGTTTGTTTGTTTGTTTGTTTGTAGTGCGCGACGCGACGTGGAGGGCTCGCGAGTCGCGACGCGACGCTCCACCGCGTTCTAATTACTGAGTCCCACTAGGGCTGGCGTCGGACTCAACTACCGACGCTGGTGTTGGAAGAGCTTTGAGAGGGTCTGCTAAGACAACGATCCACCAAGTATCATTACGAATGGTTTTATTCAAGACCAAAGCCATTTTGTTGTGTTACTATTCGAAATAACCTATCTTTAAAAGTGCCAATTAATCTACTATTGATCAGATTTTTATCCACCTCATTAGGTCTGCCTGGTTGACCCAATCACTCTCGCTCGAGAGTAGGCCAGTATCCCAGAAATGGGAACAGTAGAAGGTTGACCATGATCTGATTGTAGTGTAGTAACTGTACCTTGATCGCGAGGGTAGCTAATATAGTGCTTCATGAAGGTTTGTGATTTTATCAAAAAAAAGCTAGGAACCCAGCCGAGTTTGTTGCCAGATTCTTCTAAGGCGCGTGGAACTGGCGTGAATTCATTTGATAGAAAATGATCCTTGTGATATGAATTAGGAAATATATTTTTTACTTTACTTTAACTTCTGTGAGCTGTGCTGATGAGGCTCCCGGGCGGCATCGCGGTGGGCAGATGAATGTGTTACAGATTTTAGTTCTGTCTTCTGATATCCCATGATTGTGTTCAATTAATCTATTCTGGGATAATTTAATTTATCCATCGACTTGTTTGCGGACGGGCAGATTTCATTAGCCTGGGCGCCGGGACCCGGCACCGCCCCGGGATTACGATGCAGGGTAAATTAAAAACTAAGGCGATTTACCACGTCGCGTCGATTTTAAAACTTTGCACTAGCTTTTATACATTTTTGTGCAGTTCAACTATATTCAGACTAAGACTGAACTATTTATATAGTCAGAGCCATAGTTTATAAAACCGTTGTTTGTACACAAATACACAATAGATTTATGAAAGCCGGTAATCTGGAACAACCCTCCAAAACAACAGCCCAGTGAAATTCGATAACTTGCAAATCTGACCTTCTGAGAATTCTGAGTCTCAAAATTAATGAAATTATCTTCAATGACGGTTAACGGATCATTAGGGCTGCGCAATAATGTCGATAAACCCTTTCTTAGGTATCGATAGAAATAGCGGTCTCCCGTGGAGACATTGGGGCGCTTCCCACGTGACCGATCAAAGGCGATCGGAGCACAAAGCCGACCGGATCGGTGTTGTTGTTTGTTTATCGACAAATAATTCATTAAATCGACACGCGACTGCGCAATGACTGATTGATTGACACTCTATTAGGAGGGCGAGGGAACGACGGACCCCACTGCAATAATCACACCCTTTGCAGTTTTATAGAATTTTAAACAAAATTGCATTAGTTATTGAGATAACTAACCTACTCGTACTTGCAAAATGGCTATAGCTTACCAACCTGGGTGAAAGATTTTTTTCCTCTGTAGACCAGATGACCTGATTCCTACGATAAACGTATGTTTAACAATTTGTAAGATTCCACCCGAACAAACATACGTACCTGCATTACAAGTTAAATAAAAGCTTTTCTGTAGAGACCAATGACACATTTCATTGTATTCAAAACACTTTTATCACAATATGTTTAGTAAATCATACCGTTTCTTTTAATGAAACTAAAGTGTTGTTGAAGTGCTAGGCTGCGCGCCCTCGCCGCGCGCATTAGCATCGCAAACGCGCCAGCACCGCGCCAAACCCGCTGCTGTCTGCTGACACACCAATTAACCTACACTTGAACACGGAGTTTGCATATTTTTGTTGATGACGCGAGTAAAGGATCTAAGTAAGAGCCCTTCATGACGAGTTTCGAACGCGCTGTGCTGGCAGGCACGTCACATCAGGTTTCTGGCGTGGTATAGCTTACGCGAAGTAAGCGTGAGTGTTCGTTCACGTTCGTTCGTATGAGTGAGTGGCCAACTCTGGTGACGGAGTTTATGGGTTGTCACCCATTGTCGCCTAACGACAGTAATTTTAGCTGGAACTGAATTTCAAGGTGCTTTTTGCTTTACAGCACGGAAGCGCTCAGATGAGGAGATATCTGCCAGCAACATGCATGACACTGTGCGTGACTGTGCGTGTGCAAGCTACGGCGCCGGCGTGTATTCGTCGTAGTGTCGACGCGACCGCGTGTTGAGAGTCAGTTGGCAAGTGGTTCTGTGGTTAGTAACCATCGCTGTTATTTTCTTAAAACGCAGCTTGAATATTAAGCGGCTCCCAGTATGGGAATAATCAGTTTATTGCTTGTGACGTCGCATGATTTCTAATAATGCTTCCGACGTGATGTGCGACTGGATGTGTTTCTATTCTTACAGTCTAAACGCATAGCTTTAAGTATTATATTTACACGTAACATTGATGAAGTGTTTGATAGAAGTTATAAATGTAAATGACTGTGAATCCATGGACCAAAACACGAAAGCTTAATTTACGTGTTAATAACAGTTTATTTGCCTTTTTCTACGCTTCTGATCTATACGTATAGAGACGGAGATAAGATTTCGGCCGCTGTTGCTGAACATTATAATCCGAAGAGTTATAAGTCAACTGCTCGGATGTTGGAACTCTGACCTTTTGTTTAGATTTTTATCTTTGAGTCCAACTGAATTAAGCCGCCTGCGCTTCATAAATGTTTTCGAATAACGCACAACAAAGCCACTATAGCATAATATCGTGTCTCTACTCCTATTCTATCTTTCTTCTACTAAATATGACTCAACACCTGCTGACTCTTTTTCACTCTCCGTGCACATGAAGAGGTCCAAGGGTTCACTCGCTTCGACTCAGAGACGGAGGAGGAGGCGAGGCGGCTCTCAGCGAGTCGAGGCGTTATTAAGTTTGTTTAGAGTCGCGAAGGGCGACGCTGATGCGGAAGAATCATCTCACTCGAGTCGCACTCGCCGCTAGGGCTGGCGAACGGCAAGCAATGTTACAAATTCTATTTGAAACAATCGCTGCATCGTTTGACTCTTGCAACTTTAACAAAAAAGCTTTTATAAAAGCTTATGTACAACTGTAGTTGGTTATGTAAAGCAAATACTAGTGTCTCAGTTATGAAGCGATCGTGGCTTTTTACGGCGTTTTACTACTTAGCAGAGCTAGGTCGTTTTTAACTGAAAAGATCACTTGGAGGAGCTACCGCTGCCAGATGGCGTTTCGGAGGCCACGTGAAGCTGTTGGTAGTTGTTGATAGCCAGGATTCACACAAAATTCGGTTCTTAAACTGTCGTTAAGACTTTTGGGCATTTTATGTACTCCGTCTTTACCACTAGAGTTGGCCACGACTACTGACACAAATTTGCATACGCGTGCTTTTTATGAATCTCTAACTAAGAAGTACCTGTTCTATTCGCTACACGCGGCGTACAATGACACAAGCTCTTTTGGTATGCTGCAATATGGGATCAAAATGGAATTTTATATAAGTAGAATAGAATAGAATAGAATAGAAAAATATTTATTTAACGCCACAAAATTAACATAAAAATAAAAATAACAATAAAAATTAAAACTTAAGTATCAGTAGCTTACTTACCTTCTGCGGCAAAGTAAGTTGTGTAAGTACCGAGTGGCGCAGCGGCAGCCCTGCACCGCGGCGGCACCAGAGGGTCACATCGCGTCACAATCGGAAGCTTTTATTTTTATTTGTGCGGAACCAAGGCTCTTTGCATACGCAAACACTGCCGTCATTATATTTGGATTATAAATTGTTTTCTACAATAGAAGGGTACTTCGAGTGCAATCGACGCGTCTGAATTAGAATTTGTTTTAACAAAATTTCGCAAATTTGCATTTTCAGGAAAATTTTACAGGGTGTTAAATTAACCCTTAGAAACAGGGTTGTTCTTCAAATACAGATGATGATGCTGCTGATGATTGTTTCTTTTAAAATTACTATTAGTGAAAACTGTTTAGGTTAATCCTGTTCTATATTTTAAGCATTACTTTTCTCACATGATATAAACTGTTAGTTTTCCAAACATGTAAAAATAAAATAAAATAAATAAAAATAATCTAGTATTATAAAGGTTTTATCTACTAGAATACGACATAATTTTTACTTTCTCAGGTACTTTCTTTGATTTATAATCTTTTACAGGTGTTAGGACTCTTCAGCATGACTCCGTTCCAGGTTTTCTGCCTCCAAACAGTAGTATGCAACTGTGCAAGCATTATTGTGTTTGTAGCAATCAAAATTACCTACTGGGCGAAAGAGAGCTGACGAGACGAAAAAGAGGTGCCGGTTGACGGTGTTATGGTCAGGCGTAGAGCGAACAAACGGAACGTCATACTTTAGTGTAGTGTACAAGTATCATTTCAGACATCGAGTAGAGGAAGGAACACCCAAGACGTCAATATTTTATAGAGATTTCGTGCGCACGACAAGCTGTGGCCGACGAGTCTGTCTGTGTGAACTGCAGTATCTAATAGATAAGCTTATCCTGATTGTTTGATACATCTGACGACAAAAGAAATCTTACATCCCATCCTAGCGTAATTTTTGTAGACTTCAAATGAGAATACCGAACTTTTCCCTTTTTTAGGCCAATATCTAGCTGTTTTTGTTCTTATGTAAGTACTTATCTACTGCAAGTTTAAATAAAATTGTCTACTAGACTTAAGCCTAATATAATTCTAATTATTTCTTTATTCTTATTTAATACCTGTCTGTGTCTATTGAAAGTAAATAATCATGGCTTTGTCTTCTCGGCTAATAAGTATCTACTCCGAGCTCATGTTGGCAGCCAATCGGGCTCTTCCATAGCTCGAGAATTAGGTTTTTCTCAGCACTCGATACCAGGATAATTTTGAAAATGGCACGCATTCTAAAAACAAACATTCGAACATGGAACATATCGCGAAAAGGCGCGAAGATTTTGTGATCGCGTTCCGCCCCCGCGCTTTGCTCCAATCCCGATGCAGGACGCTCGCCATTGGTCGTCGATTGGCGCCGAAACGTAACGAAAAAACGCGCTACATGAAAAACAATGGCACTCACTTGCACGGCGAGCACTCGAGCCCGTTCATTGTGCGGGCGGCCCACGTAAGCTGGCCTCCGGAGAGCCGCCAGCCGGCCTTCCCGGCCTCCCGGGCCGTAGAGCGCACGGGAGGAGCGCGGGCTCTCCGCCTTCTGGTCTTTCTACGATCGCGAGGAGACATTGCAAGGTAAGTGATGTCACAGCTGACGGACGCCTGTGTGCCGGCGATGGATTTATGCGCGTGCGGTTGTGTGCGCCCATGGTTTGTCCTCCTCGCAATAGGTGGCGACTCCGACATTGTCGCGTCGCCTTCGCAGCTGCCCGACAGCCGTGCACCTTTTTGCTGACTGTTGAAAAACATAATCGATGATGCGAATTCAATTTAACTTCCAAGTGAACAGCAAGAGCATGCATGCAAAAATGTTCATAAAAAATATAGACGCTAGCCGAGCGGAACTAACAATTTCTAACAGTTTTTCTTTTCTAGTTAGCTGGTCTACGGCGAGTCGAATGATAATAATAACATTCATTGTGTTTGCAAGCAATCATTTTGTAAAAATTATTTATTCATTATTTACACAACGGTTGTATTTGAGTTGCAGCGATAAGTAAGTAAGTAAGTAAGCGGTAGAGCAAGGGAGGTGCAGTGGCGCTCGGTGTCCTGTGCTCGTGTGACGGCGCGCCATTAGGTGACATCCCGAGTTGACCATGATGGGTTATCACACACACAAACACACCCTCTTAGAGTACCTACATTGTGTTTTCAAAAAGAACGAGATCATATTTATATTCATTTAAAAAATATATTAATAAAATATTTGAATGAAAAAAATGACTGCACTGCATTTGATGTAGGAAGTAAGAACCCTTGAATACGCTTGACACAGACGCAGATTAACACAGATTACTAAATTAACACGGTGGTCACCACATCACCACTTTATAGCCGCCGTCGGCGTCGGTCGTCGGTGGTTGCGTTGTCAGTGCGCGCCGATGTACTTACGTTGTTCAGAGACCAAGAACAACTAAATGATGGAATATAATGCGTTCAATTCTCATTAGATTATAAGAAGTCATATCAGATATAGAACACCTCCAAGCAGTAGTGTGCAAGCATTACTGTGTTTAGGTTTGAAGAGCACTGTAGCAAGAGAAATTCATTACAGCATTCTAATGTTCCCACTGTTGGGACACTGGCCTACTCTCGAGCGTGAGTGATTGGATCTTAATCCACCACGCGGACCCAATGCGGAGTGGTGGATGGCACATGTCCTTTGAATTTTTACTTCTTGGACATGCCGGTTTCCTCACGATGTTTTACTTCACCGTATAGTACAGGCATTGCGCACATAAATTTTTCGAACGGAAAAATTCATTGGTGCACGACCGGGTTTGAACCCACGACCTTAGGATCGGAAGGCGGGGTAACTACCACTAGACCACCGGTGCTCTTTGTGGGTTCAAGTGAAATTACTGGGCGAAGAAGACTTAGTGCAGAAGTGCAGTGCCACGCAGAACTTAAACACTAAGCTTTGGGTGGCACTGCATCTGTTATGGTCAAGCGTGCACCAGGCAGGCGTCTTGATCAAATAAAACTTATGCCTATAATCCTGAAAACTGTAATTTCAGCGGCTTGCCTAATTTTATTTGCTTTGCTTATTGTCTTTCCTGTCATTCATAAGTCAATGAACAACAATGATAGATTTGAAAGTCCCTTTAGTTAACAGGTTTTTAAGGTTGTTAAAAATGTATGTTAATAAAGTGACTGAAAGCGTATGCATGTGCTATTTCTTCACAGATGGTTTGGACCATTTTTGTAATTAAAGTTAACTTAGCATAACTCGCTCTCGGCCTGACCTCACCTAAACGGTATTGTGATATTGCAACTCATAACGCGTTCAAGTAAAAAAGCTATCAAAATACAGTGAAGAACTGCTCCCACCAGTTCTGGGGTCCGGTCTTTGAGGCACTGGTGTAGCGGGTGCAAGCGTGAGGTAAGACTCACAGAATAATTAAGTAATCTACATACAACTCGCCCATTGCATGAAGTTTTTTTGCCAACGGAAATCCAATATTGGAATACGTAGTTGTAATTCGTAAAAAACTAGTTTCACGCTCCGTGGAGTCGCGCCCGCGTCGCGCACGAACTGGTGATGATCTAAATACTTTATCATACTTTGCATAATTAGCTAGTCTTTGGTAGAGAATCTACGAACCTGAGTCGTAAAATTTTCGTAATTTCCCCGGACATAAACTCATTGAATTAGTAGAAAGTTTGTATTTTATGGGTTGGATTGTACGTGTTTATTTCAGACTAGCTGACTCGCGCGGTTCCACTCGCGTTCATTATCTCATCTCTACTTGTAAGGCATTTTAAACTCTAGACGTTTTACTTTAGCTTATTGTACTTGTATGTCGTTCATCCCACCATGGCGTTATGTTAGATTATCCTTCTGATACGGACCCGCTCAAATATTTTAAAATTAGCCAAATCGCACAGTTTTCGAGTTTTAGTGAGACTAACAAACAACAATTAATAATATAAAGATAAACGATGGTATACCTGGGACAGTTACATAAAACAATTCTGATTTTATGACATGACTACCTAAGCAGTTATTGTGAATTCAAAAAACTTAAAAATGTTTCATTGATGTCAAACAATTCTAAGCTCAGAATACAATAATGTGAAGGCGATAGCATCTCGCAAATGTTAAACGTGCGCTGATGAAGTAGTTGATAAAGACTAACGTGTCAGATAACTCCGGCCGAGATCTCTGGACAAACTATTCACCATTCATATAATTAATTCTCCCTTCAAACTTCTGCAACCAATTTAAATTCCAACTTTAATCTTACGAATGAATGTTACAGTTTGGGCTGAGTTTGATGAGAACTTTCAAGCAAGAACTTTCGTAATAATTTGTTTTATGTTGTTTTTTTTTTTTTGACCTCCACCTCACTCAATCAATCGTCAATGATGGAGCACATAGAATGGAGATAATATTTAAGTGTACACCTCTGGGTCGTTTCAACTAAATCAGCAGTCTCAAGAAAGCACTCGAAGGTGCCTTCCTGGTGTGTTCCGAAGCCAGGAGTGGCGTGAAGGCAGGCTGTGGAGTGGACGCGCATTCCGACGCGGCTTCGGCCGGCCTCGTTGATATTCCGCCGGCGCGCGCGCACTGAACGCGCAAAAAAAACAATACAACCGTATTTTATTCGTCCCTAAAAGTTCCATCAGTATCGATGCCGGACGACCCGCCCCGTGATGTCGCAAACATACGGTACATACTATACAGTAAGCTTTCTAACACAGTTATCATTTAATTTTAAGTAATAGATATTTTTCACTTCACTATATTCTGTTCAAAGAGCTGCTAGAGTTTTGGCCACTCTATTGCAACATGTGCCATAACCCCAGCAAGCTTAGCAACTTTAACAAAAGCAAAGATCATTAAAAAACATTTGAGCATGGTTTCTCGCCGGAGTATTAGGTATGGCCGCGCGGCAAACGGGCATAAAAACAAAAACGGGCTTCAAAATTATCATTGTGAAAATCACAAATTATATACTTTTTGCTTTTGATTTCCAGTAACAAGTAAGTAGTCACATAGTACCTATAGCATTGTAAACTTGTAGGTATACCTAGAAGGAGCAATAATGTGCTTTACGCAACAATTATAACAATAGTATTTTAATAATATTACAGGTTCAATACCTGATCGCGAATGTAACCAATTGGTTTCCAAAAAGTCCATCATGTTTCGACGACATAGCAAGAAATAATCTGGACAAGAGATGCACAGGACGAGGATGCTAGCAAAAAAGAAGGGTTGCTAGGGACTTCCTTTTAGACCAGCAGTGAGACTGGCGCGCGTCTGTTAGCGATCAATGGAGATTGGTCAATATCCATTGATCTCCATTTCATGTCAATGGGGACAATGGCACGGTTAACAGTAACGTGTCACTGTCCCCATTGAAGATAAAGCGTAATGGAACAACAGAAAGTTATTTTTTGATATCTCACTCCCCATTAATAAAGTCAAAATCATGGGGAGATCGGGAATACACGCATTTCACTCATCACACTGTTTTTCTACTATCTTAGATAGTTTGAGATAGAGATCAATGGTCAATTGGTCGCTTACAGAGTTATGTGATCAACCTGCAGGTGATTTAATGATGATAACCAAATTCATTTTCAATATTGTTCAGTCTTAAGTAAATGTGTGTGTGAGTCCACAGGCGCTGTTAGTTGCAGAGTGCAGATGAGTGACTGCTCGTAGATGCACGGTGTCGCTGCCCTTAAATGATGAGACGTCAGCTTTTGTTTTTGACAGATGACGTCGTCCCGCTGCGCCGGGGCTTCTGAAGGCCAGCGAGTGCATTAACAACGACCAGAACAGTGGTGTCTATACATTTGTGTTCATTTACTTCGAAATTGACGACCGATGTGGCGCAGCGGGCGCAGGTCCGCCTGCGACGCAGAGGTTGCGGGTTCGATTCCCGCCTCGGGACAATATGCAAATATTTGTTCCGGGTGTTCTGGGTGTTTTCTATGTATAATAAAAAATATCTATCTATGTATTGTATTGTAATAAATATATATCAGTCATCTAGTACCCATAACACAGCTCTGTTTAACAGCAGCTTACCTTGGGCTAGATGATGCTGTGTGGATTGTCCAGCATTATTTATTTATTATTTATTTATTTAATTACTAGTCTGAAAAAAAAATCTGATGGGTAAGCCTCGTATATCAATGCTTTCAGAGTTTGAATTTTTCAAAATAAAATGGTAGAAAAATCGAACAGTCAGTGTTAAGCTACTAACTAACTACTGAGATCTAAGCTCTCTACATCTATTGACTGCAAAATCGAATTCCGTCATGTCCATAACAAACTACGTTTGTTTAAAAAACGCCCAAAAACAGTAAAATCCCTGTTGCGCGTATGTTTAGGCGTACGCGAACTCTCTTGCATACAAAGGACTGCGAGTTCAGTTCACACATGTAAAAAGTGTTCTTGAATAGATCTGCTTTGTTATGTTTTGTGTTGTAAAGTTATACAGCCGTAATGAATGATTCACATACGAAAGCGAATCAAGAAAAACTCGTTTGACAATCGTAAGGTACGTAAGCGTAAGCGTATCGTCAATTTGTATGAGATTTTAGTAGTTCATTTTTACGCAATAAGGAGGCTGCACAAAACGTCATACGATTTGACAAATTGAGTCTGGTTGGAAGTGTATTCATATTTATCAGATTAGTAGCAATTAATTATAATTGTTCGAAGCACCGACTACTGTTGACCATCGCCAGGTTACCACGAATCTGTATGTTTGCCTGTCTGTTGTTCTAACACGGGACTTATGTCAGGCTGTTTGCTGAGCGGTGTCGGCTCTGGTACAAAGCTGACGACGTTGTTCTCTACAAACAGAAGTGTTTTCGGGTAAAGGTTTGTTCATAAAGGCGCTCTATCGTTCAAACACTTTAATAACTTAATTTATAAATGCCTTATAACACTTTTACTAATGAAACTATCGCACCGTATGTTGTAGTATGCCATATCGCGACGCGGAGGAGGAAGCGCGCCGTGTCACTCAACCCTGATGAAGACTCTCGAAATTGAGTCAAAACAGGTACTTCTTCTCCGTTATACCGGTACGCGAAAACACCCGTTTTCAAAATGTATGAGAATTGTAGCACAATCCACTCCGAACGTTCAAGAAACTAGGCAATTTTGTGTCTTCTCTGTTGAGGATTGTAATAATAGTTAGTAAGTATAGATTAGAGGAGAACTTTCAGCGGAAGTTTTGAAATAGTAAAATATACCACAACTCTAGCTAGCACTTTCTAGTCTAAGATAGTTTTGGAGTGCAAAAAAATAGCTAGCTGCACTGTGAAAATGTATTCGCTACCATCATCGTATTCAGTATTCAGTATTCAGTAGGTTTATTCACAAAAGACATGGTACATTTTTACATTAGGTGGAAAATATAAATTTTAGTGCTGCATATCTCGCCCGAGTACAGGCACGTGAACATCATAATTATTAAGTACTTACACATTATATTGAAGTTATTAATTAATTTAAAAAAATTTACACATAAATATTAAGTTACAATAAATGAATTACCAAAATTTGAATTAAATGTCATTTACAATACCTACCTATTTGAAATTTGATGTCACTTGATTCATACATTTGTCAACTAATTTAGATTGCTAAGTATAAATGCACAGATTACTTTTATTAGAGAATGTCAAAAGTTAAATTAATAATGTCAAAATTTAAAATTAAGATAGTCGTCAACAGAATAAAAACAATGATCAATTAAAAAATGGAATAACTTTCTGTTGAATAAGGCACCGTTCAGTTCTTTAACAACACTTGGCAATTTGTTGTAAATTTTGATAGATATAACAGTTACGACTATACAAACTAGTTTTCATTACAGGAATTGCTAACTGATCTTTATGTCTAGAGCTAAATTTGTATACCTGTTCAAAAGTTTCAAATAATTCCATATGTGATTTTACAAATTTACACATTTCTTGAATATACATGCACGGTAAAGTCAGAATCTTATATTTTTTAAATAATGGTGTACAAGGTTCCCAAGGTGGTCGGTTAAATATTGCACGCAGGCACTTTTTTTGCGCAATAAATAAAGAAGTAACATTTACTGCGTTTCCCCATATAATATCATTATACCTAAGAAGAGACGCTATATAACCATGATAGGCTAGTAGAGCAGTTTTGTGGTCGGTTATGTTTGAAATATTCCATAAAGCGTAATTAAAACTGTTGACTCTTGATTTAATATGTTCGATGTGCGGTATCCATGAGCATACATTGTCAAGTTTCAGACCGAGGAATACCACATTATCACTTTCTTGTATTACTTAATTTTGATAAGTCACCTTAAATGTACTTCCTTTTGGTTTTCTGTTATAAAATTTGATGAACTTAGTTTTTGCTACATTTACTTTTAGGTTATTTTTGCTTAACCAGTCAATACAAGTTCCGACTGTGTTATTTAAGTCATGTATATGTTCAAGCTCGTTGTCATTAGTTACAACTATCGAGACATCGTCGGCAAAAAGTGTACAATGGTTTTTAGTGATGTCTGGTAAATCATTAATGTACAATAAAAACAAAAGAGGCCCAAGGACACTGCCTTGAGGCACACCTAGTGTGTTATGTCTAAAAGGTGACTTGAAATCAGTAAATCAGTTAGCTCATTTCTATCATTCAATTTTCTAACTTCTACGCATTGTGTCCGATTATTTAGGTAGCTTTTGATCCAATCATGAGCAACACCACGTATACCACATCGTAAGTAGTGGTGAAGGATTACCGGTGTCACAGAGTGCACTTTGTTTTGTATGAATGTAATTTTTCTAAGTAATAATTATCTGGCAAAGTTTTTACAGCTTTGAGAGCAAATTGCTGGCTCATTCAAGTGGTTCTTTTTATAACAGGTAAGTACTAACCTTAGCGATGAACAGATAAAAATGCAATATGTACTTCACTTTACTTTGTTCGATCTGAGCTAGCAGCTCCTCACACAAACCAAAGTATTCCGTCCTTTGAACCATTACTCACAATGATCGTTTACCTCCAGCATTTGTTTAGTCGAAGCGTACAGAAGGTGTGATGTCCAGTGATGAGCAGCCGCTGTGACGAATGTAGCATGCATGTGTGCAGGTACTTACACGTACCACAATAATAAGACACACTCACACGAGCACACATCGAGGGCCGATTGGTCACGGCCGGAATGCGGAGACAATGAACCCTGGTGGTGACAAATTAGTACAGTGCGTGCACTTCAAACAAGGACAGTTTTGAAATCAATAGGAACTGCGTTTGGCTTCTTTAAGAGCAAGTATAATTTGGATCCTGTATTGTCCTTGTTAGTATAATTACATCCACGCTCTTTGGCGACACCTTATCTATTACAGCAACAAGTATGTTCTTTCAAGTTTATGATCTGCAATTTATCTGCAATTACAATTTGCAGTACGGTGTAGCGCATTGAAACTCAACATTTACAGTTTATCTTCCCACTGAAACTATCTCACACAAAATTTTACCCACATTTTTATATCCACTCAACTATTCTAGTCCAGCGTCCACCTACCTAAATACATATTGTGCATGCGTAATGGACGATAGTGAAACGATTCGCAGACATATTTCCATGTCTCAGCATGACATGAGTGACGGCTCGTGATGCGCCTGCGACGGCGACGGCAGACGGGGAGTGAAGGGGATACCGTTAGCTTTTATGGCCACTGTCGGGAATTTTGGCGCCACTCTTGTTGCTAGTTCATGTATGATGAAATCTAGATGGAGGAGACAATAGCTTAGGTTTCTTTTAATCGTGTTTTTGAGTTTCTTTCGAAAAAAACAACTTGACTCACCACACACGCTCAATTCGTGTTTATTCAAATTTATAGAAACAATAAAACAAACAGCAGATTTACTCTTTCCACGGAATCCCAATAACTGAATGAAACATAGCAAGGCTTTTGAAAGCTGATCGTTATTCACGAGGACCAACAGCGCAGGCGCAGGTCCGGAGGCTTTCCCTCACCATCACGCCATCACGTGCGCTTTCCAACTGTCACATCTATCAGGCCATGGCTCTAAGACTCTCTACAATCAAATTGAAAATGGCGGGAAAGAATAACAACACATAAAGAAATCAGGTAAAACTAATAACGCATATCTGGAACTGCGAACTGAAAAATTCTCGATGAGACGATGACATTAAAGCGGTTGCAGGTAGTAGATAGTGAAGGCACAAGATCGGTCTTCATGGCACCCTTTGGGGAGGTATAAACGTTCAGCAGTGAGCGTCTATTGGCTGATATGATGAATGACGTTTCAAACTCTACACGGTCTGGGTTTGTTGAACACCTTAGATAACTTGATTATAATAACGATAAGGGATGACATAAGATAAAAGAGACTAATGGGAGTGGTGGTTCCCCGGTGTTACCCCGGTGGCAACACGTCGCGCGTACATAAATGAAGCATAACGCGTAATGAGATGTCCCGATAGCGCATTCTTTGAACCGCAATCTTAGTTAACTAACATTAGTACACCGTAACAGGACACGGTCACCATCGCGACTAGCTGGACTACGATCTATATAACACATAGCTATATGTAAACAGTGTGATGTACTGTGATTATATAAATTCACTGCACTCGTGGTTTAGTGCTTGTGACCACGCCTTCCGCCTTAAGATTGTGGGCTTGAAACCAGACGTGCACGAATTATTTTTTCAATTCGAAAATTACGCGCGCAATGCTAGTGCTCTCATACGGAGAAGGAAAATATTATCAGGAACTCTTAGACAGCGTCATTGGTTTTGAGTTATTTTTCTTGTGATCACAAACCAATACATAATGATCACTAAAATACGTTATTTTAGTGATCATTATGTATTAAACAGCGACAATTGGTATCCGATATCTTGGCCCAACATGCTGGTCCAATCCTTCGCGAATTGTGGAAGCAGCGACTATTGGTGTCCAATATCTTGGCCCATACATGCTGGCCCAACCCTTGGCCAAGTATGTTCTGCTTAAGAGGAAACCACCGCGTGTGGGGATAACACACTAAAATGGCAACCCATGATTCCATCGTTGAAGATCAAAAGCCTGTTTGTCCGAGACTAGCCTCGTGTACACGTACCTTCACCGAGTGTGTCTGCTAGAGTGCTAAGTGGCAGATGGTAGATAGCCAGTAATGCGCTGAGGACATCGTAGAAAGACGCCGAGCGCTGGCTATCAGGACGATGTCGCACTTGATTGCCGGTTCCCACCTGGTAGGTATAACTGTCTCAGTATCTTCATCGAGATAAGACGTTAAATTGTGCGCTAAACATAGTAAATGAGGCTCAACTCATTCATGTCTTTCTTTGGAAACGAATCCGCTGTCGATTCCTGTAGCATCGTCGTTGGCGGTGTCCCTTGCAAACCAAACATGCTGGTTGTAGAAATTTCATCAACTTTTCCAGTTGTCTGGTTTCCGTAGTATAAACTTTGCCTATATAGTTAGAAGGCTTTGTAAAAATTTTCGCCAATATTTATAACGAGCTGACCCGCGAGTTTGTATGCTATCCCACAGGAATAGTAATTTTTTTCTGAATAAAGTAGCCTGTGTTATTCCAAGACTTAAGTAAAGTCGTCACGGAGATACCTACGTGGTAACAAACATACACACACTCGCACACAGACTTCCGCATTTATAATATTAGTAGGAAATAATAATTATTTAATAGAGGTTTTATGATGGTTCTAAGGCTCTAAAAAAGATACTAGAATAATAAAAATTAAATTTTGATTGTGTTCCTGAGAGGATGATCCCTAACTGCTTCAATAATACATTTTCATTGATGTTCATAGTCGTGCGTGGTCGCCGGGAGATCTATGCGATTGTAATTGGAGAAGAGAGCGGCCCGTCGGCGGATGAATGGAGGATCGTAAAAACACTTCTTTTATTTCATTCACACTTCGTAATCTTACTGTTACTTCATCTGTGGTGAGGCGTACATACAAAACATTGTGTGAAACTGTGTTTGGTCTTGGCTATTCTACTTTTTTGCTGAACACGATGTTTTCTGATAATACTTTGGTCACAGATAGATAGATAGATCGATAGATAACTCTTTATTGTATTACACCATAAATAAAATTAAACTAAAATACAACTAAAATTAACAAATGTTTGCAGTGATACAATGGGCGGCCTTATCGCTAAGAGCGATCTCTTCCAGGCAACCTTTGGATGGACTGGAATTAAAACAGAATAAATCATTAGTGCCGAATGGATAACTATCACTAGATAAAATACAGGTAACCAAACCAAGTGAGCATAGGCGGCTTGTGCTACTTTGATAGCTCTTTCAAAATAGCACAAGCATAAACTCTAGTTTTCAGTTCACCCCAACAGTCATGCACAAACAATATCCTTGCCTTTTTCCGACAAAGAGGAAGTAAATAAAAGGACGTAGCTATAAATAATAAAATAATGTGTGTCGACAAACGAGCAGGTTCCCACTCGCAGGAGGCTGTCGCGTCACCAGCCTGTTCCCAGGCGCGCGTGCGTTATCGCAGCGGCATCGCGCGCGCGTCGCCGCTACGACGCACTCGGCCCGCCGCCGCGCCGCCGCCCCGTCAGCCCGTCGAGCCTTACACTGCTGGCAAACATAATCTTCGGCTTCAGATAATAATATTGGAAATAGCTCGAAATTGTTTTTTCATGACTTTATGTTCGAATATACCCTTATAAGCAAGGGCATAGGCAAGAGCACTAAATTATGACCAAGGCCCAAACCACCTTTTACTAACTATTTCTTTATTATAGAATAGATTACCGTAACTTTATTACCAAGACACTTGTTTGCTACCATAACTGAAAACTTAAAAGTATTTTGAACATATTTTCTAAAGTGAGCAGATTGCCAGCAAAAAGTTCAATGTTCCTCTCGTAGCGGCCAAAACTACGTAATCATCATGTAATTGTAATGATGACTATGATATCAGTTTACTTTTCACAGATAGGAGAACTGAACTAAGTGTTTGTTGCAGAACTCAGAGCAATCTTCGGCTTCCAGACCATCAGCAGGCAGTCCCACAATACTACTGTACTACAAGTAGTATAGTACTAATGTTCTACTCGGAGAGTTTCATAGATTGCCATCTGCCACCGTCCGGGTCGAGCTCGGCTCATGTTCTATCTGCTTCATTATAACGTTTGCTCCACTTGATGAGATGATGCTAATGCTCGCGTCTACATACCTGCTTATCTACCCCGCGCGCGTCTGCGGAATGCTCTCTATTATGATAGTAAGGACATACTAGTGCAAGTGTTTTGCTTTGTCTTTTCAAATGCTTTGTTTACTTTTTTTACTGGTAAGTATTTTACGTATATATTTAGTTCTGCTAGGTACTTAATGATTTTGTACAATAAAACTCATCGGCTGGTAAGTGTTTCAATGAGATTTATCAAATAAAAAGACGAACACTTAAAATAAAATGAATAAATTGGAATAAAATAATAAATAAATTAAAAACACTTGGAAAACGAGAATTATTTTCGTTTCGCATATACACGCTACACGAGATGACAACCACACAGAAGGTATTCAACATTCTGTGCGACTGCATGCGGTGGTACTAGCTGGTCTTCTGGCGCCAGGCGGCAGCTACCGTGCTTGATTGCAATTCTATCAAGCAATGGCGACGCACGCCCTCTCTCCGCATATCAGCTCGTCGAGTATTCTCACGCGTGCGGCGCGGAGGTTGGTGCGAACCACACAGTTAATCAATCGCAACCGTGGGAGAACACGTGCGCTTGCGATACTGTCTGTAGGTACACCTCAGGCAAACGAACTATTGCACTCTTCAGCAAAACGCTTGGAGGAGATAAACTTGGCACTAATTACTGCTTGAAGCAGTAATTGCTTGAAACAGCATTCACGATCAAATCAAGATAACTGCTTTAGATCAAGTGTAAAAAGTATAAAGTTTGCAAAGACAAACTTTAACATCAGGTTGTGGTACCACTTCTTTTTAACTAGTGTATTTGCAACTAGTCGCGTTACTCCGTTGATAGTTACATGTCATGTGATGCCTAGCAGAGCGCCCGCGCCGCATACCTTAGCACCTCGAGTCAGATTGCTTTGTCAGGCAGTTGATGCCTGCTGGTACAGCTCTACGGCTATTAATAGCACGAAGCGTTCTTTTGACGAACTTTGGAGAAGCGCGAGTCTCGAGCGCATTGTGCAGGCGCGAAATACGAAACAATGGCGGTTTAAAATACAATGAGTGCGACCTGAAATACATAACATCAGCGACATTCCCGTCACGACTGCGCTTACCTTTTTCGACTATTTTGTTCGTGTGTAGGAGCCGATCACGAGCGCTCGACCTCTCCTTATTAATAACGTGGTTTGAATTGGAAATTCTGGCAGTAACGCAACCACCGACCGGCCAAGATGGATGAAAACTCTCGTTACCATCCCACTCGAGTTCACCTAACAGGGTGCGATGCGGAGCGATGGCGAGAGCGTCCCACGCGTCCTCCTCGGCTTAGCATGCATCCGGAGGCGGCGGCCGCGTCCGGCGCATAATGCATGTCGTCGTGCCCGCTGATGAGCGCCGAGTGATGCAGCGATGAGCCACTAATTGCGGATCGCGATGCAGCGTGACGGAGCGCAGGCACGACCGCAAACGCACAGCCTAATTGTCGCGGTCGCAGGGCTTAGCATACATTACAATAGGAATCAGCTATTCCGCAAATGTCTTAGCGTGCCGCCAAGACACGCTCCCCGGATCAACCCGATTTAACTCTAGCTCCCTTGACTTTGGATAGGTTTTGCCTTGACCTAGGTGGAGGCTGTTGCGGTGCGAACGGAGCCCGATGCTCGCGCAAATTGTCTAATTAGTGTGTCGGTCGATGGGAGCGGCGTGCTGTTTTAATATGAGTGGATGCAAATGTGCGGTCACAGGCTATAGAGTGGACACCTTGTTTACTCCGAGTTGATGGTACAGCTTACCACTGCAAAATACTACAATAGGTTTAGATCTGTTGATAAATTGATATTAATAAGGCAGGTAGATACCTAAGTAGTACAAATATGTAATTAATTATTATCTGTGTGTAGACTTAAGTTTCTCATCTCTTCACCATAATGTTTCTGTAAGGTTAATAAAGGATTGGTAACATGTATTTAAACTTCACAGGTGTAGGTAACCAGCTGGTCTGGGTCGCAGGCTCTGGTGGGCTCATCACGTCGCCATTCCCACCAGTAGAGGCACGTTGCCAGTGAATGAGCCATCTGTATGTCTGCTTCATCGCCTGATCGATGGAGCTCTGTTTACGAGCGCGTCGACTCGACACACATTTTTTGTGTTATTTCGCAGGTGCTACATTAGGACTCTATACATGCGTAATGTGACACGGTGTTTGCGTTGCGGACATGTTTACAATAATTATTATTCAATTATCTTATCCTCTAGGATATATAATAATAAAATATAATAAATAATTATATATTTTGTTATTTTAATATAAATGAGACGAGAAACATCATAGTGATCAGTCACCGTTATATTGTTGTTTTATTTTTTTATTTTATGACGACCAATGTGGCGCAGCGGGTGCAGGTCCACCTGCGACGCGGAGGTTGCGGTTTCGATTCCCGCCTCGGGTCAAATGTTTGTACGATCTAAAAATATTTGTTCCGGGTGTTCTGGGTATTTTCTATATATAATAAAAAATATCTATCTATGTATTGTATGGTATTGTATTAAGTATATATCAGTCATCTAGTACCCATAATACAGCTTTGCTTAACAGCAGCTTACCTTGGGGCTGGATGATGCTGTGTGGATTGTCCAGCATTATTTATTTATTTTATGCAATGTATTGTATAGCTGCTTAGGTACGGAAATAAAATAATACGAATATTATTTTGTATTCCCTGGCACAGCGATACAGAGTGTGATTCTTGTTTCTGACACAAAACTGTGCTCCGAGAAGCTGAGCACTGCTGAAGTGAAGCTGAGTCAGAAACTTCTTCTGCGTAATATAGTTTTTAAATCTATCATGGTTCTTAACATAATTTTCACTAAAAACGGGACATTTACCATTATTTGTGAGTTTTATTAGTTCTCGATATTTCGGCGCAGTTACATGGAGTTCTCCCGTGATCATGGTGAAATCGTTTTTAGTGAAAATTCTTCTGCGTGGTCTCACGCCACAACTACATCTGATCAATAGATTTATAGAACTCCATCTTAGTTGCTACTTTGACATTGCTAACGTTCTCAAGAGCATCATGAATACGGCTAGCTGCTTCTTTGTGACTACAGTGTACAAGAGTAGTAGAGTTCTTTGTCTCGTCCGGGGAAGGACTACCACCTATTTTTGCCGCCAAGCAGTAATGCTCGCATTGCCGTGTTCCGGTACGAAGGGTACGGCTTACGGTGAAATTCCAGGCACATGAGACTTTCCATCGAATGTCTCAGGGTGGTAACACGCAAGTGATATCTATGATGTTGCATGCGTACATAGACTACGGTAGCCGCTGACCATCAAGTGGGCCGTACGCTTGGTTGCCACTTTAGTGGTGAAAAAAAAAACAGTGAGTATTAGACCATCGTAAGGTCTCCTCGTTAGGAAGTCACGTGGGGCTGAGGAGAAGACACGCTCATCCCTTATCAGCGGCACAGGAAATGAGTATGATTAGGTACCTCTGCGTCCGTCGCCTGTCGCCGTCTCCGCGACGTGACGCGCGGACGTGCGCGGACTGCGCTACGCACCACACTGTCTTCCTGAGACAACAAATGTTGATGCTTGATTAACATCCTTTTCGGATATTAGCAAAAATATCAGAATATATAACTTTAGTGACTCTCTGACAGATTGACGCACAGTCATGAAATTGAAAGGGTACATTGATCTAATGGATGCACTAAGAAAATAAATTTTTAAAGGGTCGGCAAAGCGCGAGTGATTCCTCTGATATTGTAAGCGTTCATAGGCTACGGTAACCGCTTAACATCAGGTGGGCCTTATGCTTGTTTGCCACTTTGGTGGTATAAAAAAAAAAGAAAGGTATTCCCCAAATTCAACTGTAGAAGACGCAGCGGAAACACGCAACAAAGTAAAACCGTAAATCGTTATCGGAAATCGAACGCCAGGGTTTATTAAATTTATCAAACCTCCAAAATTAATTAAAATAATGACAAATCCAAACCACCGAACCATAGTAAAAAAAACCTTTAAAGTTATAAGAGACTAGTGGAATCCCCCCGTGACTTTGTCCGTGTTTTGTTCTTGTTCATACAAACTTCATGTTCATTCTGGGTTCTATAAGATTTATTTCCGGACACACCCTCCAAATTTCAACTACGTTGATCGTCAGTGAGTCAGTTAGTACCGCAACGATTTTATATAATTCGAAAATAGATAGTAGAATAGATCTAAACAAAGTTAAATGACGGAATCAAAATTTCTAAGGGTGACTTGCACCATCTAACGTTAACGTCAAATCGTTCGACGACGATTGAACAATTTGACGTTAACGTAAGATGGTGCAACTCACCCTTAGAATAAATGGAAACATTTTTATTTTATTGTGTCAAATAACTTACTTAGAGTTGATGATCTAAAAATAACAGCAATGTTGTTCGGGGCGTGACTTCATCGAGGACGCATGTCGCAGGTCGGTAGATATAGGTACCTACGTGTGTAAGTAAGTTCGTGTGAGTCAGTGGCCAACTAGTAGTACCTACGTGGCATCGGTAGTGCTGTCCTTAAACCGCAATTGCCCCATTCTTCAGCCTCGATGCGATGCCAAGTAGCCAACAGATTGTAAATGGCCTGAGGTGTGGTGGGACAAGGGCAAAAAAACTGTACCCACGCCAAGTATCGTGGTGACCTATCGTTGTGTCCTAGTAGGAACTAATCATAGCCTACATATAATTTGCAATGCCTGAAAAGGGCAAATAAGTTCTAAGTGCCATATAATCTTTTAGGCTTCGAATACATTTATCTACATTATCATGACTTGTGATATTAGTTTGGTTCACTTTTGCAACTGCTTTTCGAAAAAAAACACTTGTTATTCCTTTTTTGATAACTGACAAAACAGCAAATGACCAAACCGTTTGCGATCAAATTGTAATACGAGCAGGTACTATAACTTGTTTTCACCAAAACTTTAGCTCCTTTATGGAGTTTAAGTAAATTTTTAATTCCCCCATCTTACATTTAGTTCATAGATTCTCAAAGCTAGATCTAAAAAGGTTTTTGTTTTTATTTTCCTTATGTCGTAGATTGCGGCATATTTATCCTGTTTAGAAGCGTGTTTACTGTTGAAACTTCAGTTTATTTTATAGCTTAATAATTATTATATGTGGTGCTAGGGTGCGTAAGGCAAAGGCAGTGCGGGTAGGATGCGCGCGCAGGCGGTGACACGTAGCGGACGTGGCTTCCGCCGCTGCAACCCTCGCCTCGCCTCGCCTCGCCTCGCCTCGCCTTGCACTCCTCCTTTATTAAACTAACTTAAATTCATAGGTGGAATGGATTATACTCGTATAGTCTTTCTTCAAACAATGTGCAAAGGTTTATAAGTAAGTTATAAGTAAGTCTGCTAAGAGTGTCAATGTGCTATATGTGCAAAGGTTTATAAGTAAGTTATAAGTAAGTCTGCTAAGAGTGTCAATGTGCTATATGTGCAAAGGTTTATAAGTAAGTTATAAGTAAGTCTGCTAAGAGTGTCAATGTGCTATGAACGTATATTTTTATTTTAGTGATGTTACAAACTGTCAAATTAACAAATCCAAATTAATATTGCCCGGCAGAGTGGGACGATATAGCTACAAATAATATGATATAGGTTAGAATAAAAAAAGTGATGTTTGTTCATGCATTATTACGAGTATATTGGCATTTGCAATTTTTTATAATTTACATTGTATAAGTGGGATTACAAAAAACTAAATCGTCGTAAAGTTTGCGAAGAAAAATTTCAATAGTAAAAAAAATTGTATCGCATATTAATAGCATTTATAGTATACCTACATAGGATTACAGAAAACAAAACATCGTTTTTGCGAAGGATAATTTCAATAGTTCAAATAAGTCAAAAAGTTGTTGAATTCAAAGCTCGTAGAGGGTGGTTAGATCGGTTCCGTACAGAAGACTTAAACGCGCTCTTCTTGCTACGAAGTATTACCGGAGTAACCTATCACATTAGTTAGTTATGCAATGAGTAGGCACAAGTACCTATAACCTTATAATATTACAGGGGTGCAGTAACTATTGAAATATATTTCTGTAGTCATCGGGATAAAAACAAGACAGTGACGACAATGGCTCAAATTAATGAATTATTGAAAAGTATGCGCCTGCGCACGACGATATCACAAAAGAAATATAAGGTTGAGTTTAGAATAAAGCGTGGCTTTGTTGCCAACTGTATTTATTAAAGTTTTTGGATAAATACGAATAAATTTTAACTTACATTTTCAAAGGTCAGGTGATAATAGAGCAAAAAACGTGCTAACATTTTGTGATCAAACATTTCAAATTAGTGATATACAAAGATAAATCGTAAGCTGCCCAGGCCACGGCTATGGTTTGAATCGTAAATAGGAACAGTGGCTTTAGTTTGTGAACACGAGTTTCTTTTCACCCAAATTCTCATAAATCTGAATAAATACATGCGGATTTCCTCCGTCACCGCTGTCTCATTACTATGGGCCTATTTAATATTGACGTGCTACCGGAGACTGCTAAAATAACGTTTTGAGCCTTATCAGTTTAGATAAGGGTTGATATTCGAGTGGTAGAGTTTGGGTCGAAGGTGCGGAGTGATTGATCCGGCCTGAATAACCGTAGCGATGTTTCCATGAATCGCATGAATATCTAACCTTGTTTGCTTCTTAGTTTTTAACACATTTGCGAGGCCATTAAAGTGATTGACACCTTTTTTATCGGTCTCGGTAAAAAGGCGAGAAATAAAAGATTATTATTCGAGATAAGTAACGTCTAGGAAGAGTATACAGTTTACTACTTTACAACGATAGATATACATGATCCACTTCTATAGTTTAGTTGAGCATGTACGAGTATAAAAACTGCCATGTCCAGGTTTAAGTTATCATCTACAGTGTTCATTGAACTGATGAGCATTGTTAATTTAGCTAGTATTGTATTTTTTTTTTAAACAACTGAAGTGGCAACCAAGCGGACGGCCCACAAGATGGTAAGCGGTTACCGCAGCCTATGGCGCTTGCAATACCAGAGGTATCACTCGCGGGTTGCCACCTTGAGGCTAAGATCGTCGCAGTAATTTCACCGGAAACCATATCCTTCACACCGGAACACAGCAATGCGAGCATTACTGCTTGGCGGCAGAAATAGGTAAGGTGATAGTCCTGCCCTGGACGAGCTCTATCACAGAGAACTCTGCTACTCTTACGTATATTTATAAGCTTAAATAATTTGTATGGGTTATGCACGGTTCCCCCCGTACTTGGTAGCCCTCGATACAGATTGCCAAATAGTTACTATGCTACAAAACAAAAGAGGTACTATGTGTCTAGTACTAAACAAAATTATTGTTATTAGTGGAACGCCCGGCTTTGTTCACGCTGACATTTACGCTCAAACTTTTTTTACCCTCTCTTTTATGAGTTTATGTACTCATTAACTCATTTATTACACATTAAAAGGAACCTAATATCTTGAAATATCGGGTCCCGTGTACCGTACCGTTGGATGTGCGTTGATGGTCAGACAGTCAGTCAGTAACACAACATCTTATATTTAGACTGGTGACTGTTAAATGCGCTAAAACGACACATTATCGAAATGAGTCTTCGTATGTTTATGGTATGATCAGCGAGTGTAGCTCGGCGGTTGTGGTCCGCGCGGCGGCGCGCGCGCAGCATACGCAATGCGGCTGCCTGACGCTTTACTGCCTCCGTGCTCCGTGCTCCGTGCTCAGCCGCTGCGTTAAGTCAGCAGTACACATTGGGCTAAAGTGCTGGGCCAACATATTGGTCCAGCGTATAGAGACGGCTGACGATGTTGCTGACTTCTTGGTGTATATTGTAGCTGGCGACCAATATTGGTCCAAATAGTGTCGGTTTTACATGCAAAGATCAAAGGATTTTGGTGCGCTTTGCCAACAGTGATCATGCTTCTTCAGGTCTCGTCATCTTGGCATAACATGCTGGCCAACCCTTGGCCTAATGTGTAAACAGCGACAATTGGTATCTGAAATCTTGGCCCTAGCATACTAGCCCAACTCATTGGCCCAACTCTTGGCCCAGTGTGTACCAGCCGCTGCGTTAGGTAACTCTCGCGCGGTGCATACCTGATGAACCTTACTGTGAAATTACCAACTTTGCTTCCTAACGCCATTTGTATTGTTGTTTATGACTAGTACCTACATGTGTACGGCTGACCGCCTTCAAAAAAAGGAGGATCCTAATTTGTAGATGGCGGCTGATAGCTCTGAGAATTGGCCAGTTGAAGTAACAGTGAGCTAGGCGAACACGACTAGAAAACAAAGTGTTTGACGGCCTCCCACTCGATGGATTGATGACATTATGTGTTAGTGACATGAAGTCAGATGGTGATTGCTCAAGATCCTTGTGGCTATTCTGCCTTTTGATTGATATGATTTTGTTCTGTTATCGGCAGTCTCTGGGCTTATTTAACTGCAGACTTTTTTACAAATATACAAAATAAGAAAATGTGACATATTTTTAGCTTCACATAAAGTTTATCTTGCGGTTAAACTGTTTGTTTGTACAAAACTTGTTGCATTACAAACGTGAGTGCTATAATCATACTAAATCTACGAGTACAGTCTTCAGCAAAAACTTCAAATTACAACTTTAAATAATTATGAGCTTTATTTAGCGGTTATTAGAATTTACTTTGTTGGTAAAGTTTGGGTAGGCTTTGAGCTTTACGGTAGAGTAAAGCTCAGTGCGCCTGCGCAGCTCATCACGTGCAGGCTATCTGGGATCAGCGCAGGGGCAGTCGGCGCCGGCTCCGCGCATGCGCACATGCAAATCGGATTTTTATTCATTTTTGTGGTAAACTGTCGACGGTCACGTCACCGTACGTGAACCTAGCCTCGATACTAGCTGCTAACTAACCTGTGGCGATGTTCCTTTGTGGCGCCGCGCTAGGAAACACAGTGATACATCACTGCTAACTGGACTGTCTGTCGCTTCACTTGTGAGGCGCTGATATCATCATGTCAACCTGGACAGCACAATTACACATTTTAACAACGTTGTTCATCTAAATAAGCATAATGCTTAACTACATTTCGATGGAGCCTAGTTCATTTATAAGTTTAGTTTCACGATTCAATTTACTGCGTTACTTTAATTAAATGAAAGTGGACTTTGTTAAAGTTAAGTGTAGGTACAGCGTCTCGCCATAAATAAGGTGTGGTACCTACTCGCCTCGCGCAGCGTCAACCGTTGATTAAGACCATAAATAATAAATAAATACGTTTTGCGAATGCCGTTTGAGAAAAAGGATACAAGAAATATAAAATAATACTTTTAATAACGTAATGACGCGCCGCAAGCGGAGTCACGGGAGCGAGTTGCACGTGGAATATGGACATCATTTACTTGTTTGATACGAGACTTTATTATCAATAACCAACTCCAACTGATTCTTACAATATTCCATTCATACATTTGAGCTCCATTCCAAGTGACGTCGCAAACTCTGTTGACACAGTTAATTAGGCTGAAGACCTCCGACATGGTTTACAAGTTCGAAAAGTAGGGACCGACAAATGATTGCATTTGCAATTTTGTGCGAATGGATGCTGTTGGGTTATAATAATACTCCTACTAGTATATAAGGTGCGTCAGACATGTAAACAACCGCCAGGCATTAGCAATAGACAGCGTAATAAATAAATAATGCTGGACAATCCACACAGCATCATCTAGCCCCAAGGTAAGCTGCTGTTAAATAGAGCTGTATTATGGGTACTAGATGACTGATATATATTTAATACAATACAATACATAGATAGATATTTTTTTATTATATATAGAAAATACCCAGAACACCCGGCACAAATATTTGTAGATCGTACAAACATTTGTTCCGAGGCGGGAATCGAACCCGCAACCTCTGCGTCGCAGGCGGACCTGCGCCCGCTGCGCCACATCGGTCGTCAAAATATAATATTAATTTTTATAGGTTATAAATATATTTATCTCTAAGAAAGAGTAGTCATATACCTTTTTCTTTTTCAACTATTACTTTTATCTTTCTCGGGCTTCTGAACGAACCATTTAATGTGTAGAGAACCCTGAAAATGTAGAGTTAACTTTATCTTTAACATGTTAATATTCAAAACATGATTGTGTTTTGATCCTCCGCATCTAAACACCTCCATTTATAGTTGTAAGTATTTATAGATAATCGGTTTTTTATAAGTATTTCTATAACAATTCATGAATGTGTGCGGCGATTATGCAAAGTCACAGAACACGGCTCCGATACGTTCCGCGATGTTATTTATAAAGTGGTTATTTAGTGCAAAGTGCGGCAGGTGGCGGCCGGAAGCCTATTTTCATCGGAACGGAACGGGTACGACACGACACGAATAATGCTCGTAAGTTCAAAATTTTAAATTTTAAATCTAAATCACAAGGATCACTTTAAACGTTTTAAAACTCGGTCAATTTACGTCAGTTCTACGCGCCCAGCCTAGAGGAATCTGGCAACAAACTCGGCTGGGGTTCTAGCTTTCAGCAAGAGTATGTTTCGGTGGGTAGATCCGCAACGCCATTTTGCCTCCAAGCAGTAATGTACAAGCATTACTGTAAGCGCTCGTGACGTAGCTGGCTAAGTTGTTCTTAACAGATCAACGAAGTTAAGCACTGTTCCCCGTAGTCACCATTTGGGTGGGTGACCGCCAGTGCCAATTTCAACCGAACGCTCCCGTGCTTCGGAGAGCACGTTAGGC
Organism: Colostygia pectinataria; assembly: GCA_951394395.1. NCBI lineage: Eukaryota > Metazoa > Arthropoda > Insecta > Lepidoptera > Geometridae > Colostygia > Colostygia pectinataria. Next base: position 13,795,120 of record OX596353.1, on the reverse strand, counting down.
AGTCGGTCCCGGCTTCTTCAAAGTTGTTAGGCTATGACAGAGGCCTTCGGACGGCCTAGAAACTCTGTCACCAGAGTTGGCCACTGACTCATACGAACTTACTTACTTACTGTAAAAGCACTGTAGTAAGTGAAATAACTGGGCGAATGTCTCGGGGTGACGAGCACAGTGCTGATTCACGTAAAACTTAAATAAAGGTTATAGGCGGGTGACGCTTGCTGTTATGATCAGAAGGCGAACGACTTGACCATCTCGTCTTGCTGACATGTTAATAATTATTATTTTTATACCACTAAAGTGACAACCAAGCGTACGGCTTACTTGATGGTAAGCGGTTACCGTAGCCTATGTACGCTTGCAACTGAATGATATCTGTTACAATAACGTAAAGCCTCCGTCCCGGTGTGCAGTGACTGCAGTGAGAGAGTACATTCTTCAGCTCGGGCGTGTTTCGGTAACTTTACTAATAACAGCTTTGATTGCTTCGCCATTTTTGATAATTCCTAACAATTTTCAGTATAATTGCGCAATTGTTTTGGGGCTGAATAACTAACTAATGTTTTACAAAAACATGTTTAATGTATTCTAACTTCTTATAAATATAAAACATAAAAGCTTATGGTTTTTTGCGTTTGGTATAACACCACAGAGATCTATACCTATTGGTGGGTCCTTCGAATTTTCAGTTAGTGGACATGCCGGTCTTCTCGCGATATTTTTTTAGGAATTGCATTAGATACATAATTTTCGAATTAAAAAATCTCGATGCACGCTCATTTCGAACCTATGACCGGAGTATCAGAGAGCGTCAATCCCATGTAAGCTTAGCTTCATTCAACATCCAATTACATAAGCCTACTCACAATAACTCGATCAAGTGCCTTATTCGCTATGACCAAACGGGCTCGCTACGATATCTGCGTGGAATCTTTGTCGACGAGCCACGTTTTAGGGCTCGTCCGACTGTTTTTCAAAGTCAACCTATCGATAGCGAAACTATCGATATTGAAACAACATAGATACGGAAAACAATTTTACAATTTCACACCATGGCACGTATAGAACACGTAACTAAGTTACACGTTATTGGTACGGAATCTCCTAGGTCATAGCGAATAAGTCCCCTGGACACATAACAAACAATTTCCCATTGTGTATTGCCATAACAGCTAACAACTAACCAAAAATATAATTAAATAAAAACTCTTTATGAAGTAGCTGTAGGTTCAACACACAATTTTTCTACCCAATATTAAAAATAATATTGGGTAGAAAAATTGTGGGTCAAACTCAAAACATATTAGCGATAAGACCGCCCATTGTACGTATACATTTTGTTTTATCTTGTAGTCTTTAGTTTTAGTTATTAAGTTTGGTGTAAGTACAATAAAGAATTTTCATTCATTCATTTATTCATATTATGCTCCGTTCTACCCAATCCAAAAATCTAAGTCGCAGTGTATCCTAAACGGCACAGACACCGTAATATTTATAAAAAATCAATAACCGCTGGGGAGAAAAGGTACTCGAATGACGACTGCGCACACGAAGGTACGTAGTACTAATATCTGTTCTGTGACGAAGGGTAGACTACCACTCGATGGACCGACGACATTAAAGCGGTCGCACGAAGTCGGTGGATGGTGAAAGCTCAGGATCAGCCGTCATGGCCCCTTTGGTACTCTAGGCCTGCCCATGTCCAGCAGTGGACGTCTATTGGTTGAACCTATAATGATGATGAGTGAACTCATGCCAGCATGCATACGAAATACTTATATCCTCTTGATAATTATGATTTCTCGTTTTTTTTTATACCACTAAAGTATCAACCAAGCGTACGGCCCACTTGATGGTAAGCGGTTACCGTAGCCTATGTACGCTTGCGACATCAGAGATATCACTTGCGTGTTACCACTCTGAGACGTTGGAAAACCATAATCTTCGGACCGGAACACAACAATGCGTTACTGCTTGGCGGCAGAAATAGGTATGGTGGTAGTCCTTCCCCGGACGAACTTTATTACAAAGAGCTCTACTACTCTTATTTACTGATTGAAGATATAACAGTGCTATTGACAAGCTGCAAGGCTAGGTAGCGTAAGTCGGTGGCGGGAGCGCGCGGCGGGTGCCGGGCATTTAGCGCGACATGCGTAATGGTAGCGATTACCGACTGCTCTCATGCCTTCGGATCACTTATACTCGCACTAAATTATACCAGTTATTATGTTACCCTGCACTAAGTAAGTTCGTATGAGTCAGTGGCCAACTCTGGTGACAGAGTTTCTAGGCCCGAAAGCCTCTGTCATGGCCTAACAACTTTGAAAAAGCTGGGACCGACTGCTTAATATACTCTCCGAAGCACAAGAGCGCTCAGTTGAAATTGCCACTGGCGGTCACCCATCCACATGATGGCTACGCGAAACAGTGCTTAACTTCGTTGATCTGTTAGGAACAACTTAGCCAGCTACGTCACGAGCGCTCTACCCTGCACTACTGTCATATTACCTTTCATTGGATTTTGAGTTTGACATTTTATAAAAACAAACGCGTAACACAGAAGCTTTATATACTCGTACTTTTTCCTTGTACTGACTGATTTTATGACCGACTCTGACAAATGACTGCAAATAAAACTCACGAGTCATTCAAAAACATTTATGAATATCAAGAGTCGTCGTCACAACGTGCGCGCGCAGGCTCCCAGCCAGGACTGCTGGGCGAGGGGGCTTTTGAGCTGTTCAAACGAGATTAAGTTCTGTGACCATTAGTCTGCTAGCTCACTAGCTCAAACTGGAGCGCTCGTGACGTAGCAGGCTAAGTTGTTCTTATCAGATCAACAAAGTTAAGCACTGTTCCGCGTAGTCATAATTTGGATGGGTGACCGCCCGTGCTAATTACAACTGAGCGCTCCCGTGCTTCGGAGGGCACGTTAAGCAGTCGGTCCCGGCTTATTCAAAGTTGTTAGGCCATGACAGAGGCCTTCGGGTGGTCTAGAAACTCTGTCACCAGAGTTGGCCACTGACTCATACGAACTTAATTACTTTAGCTCAAACTGATAGATAAGTTGATAAAGAAGAGGCGAGGCTAGAACAGAAGTAAAGCCTCCATGTTTCTCTTGAGATGGGCCCTGTGCGGCCCTGTGCGGAGCAGGATTCCACGAGCGAGAATCGATTTATCCCGCGCGCCGGGAGCCGTCCCGACAACAACTATTTGATTGAACTCCACCCACTAATTATATTCTTATGAAATAAACTCTGCATTTAACTTCCCTACACTCACAACTAAAACGTAACAACTCGCTCTATCTCTGATAGAGATTACGCTCTACCGTTTTATGCTAGAGTTCCAATTGATGTGCGCGGGAGTGAGTCGAGGATGCTACAGTAGCCAGTGCAGGAATTCAAGCAAAATGTTAGCTCTCAGAGATGATCGTCTGTAATAGGAGCCGCGCCACAGCGTACGCGACAGTTAGTACTGAACGAGTACTTTGTACTTCGTAATGTCTATAATTAGAGTGCTACCGAGCTGAGCTGACCTAGTGGAATCTTGTATACGACAAAATGTTTTATTTTGCTACCTGCAATGTTGCGTTCTAATAAAAGCAAAATGGTTCTAATTTGAACCCTATTCAACAATCGCAATGTTTTTTTTGCTTTGTTGTAGTCGACTCATAAGGCCGAAGTTGCAAATCAATGAGCATAATTATTATAAAATTATAGCCATTATTGCAGAAAATATTAGATCAAAAAAGTATCGAGTGTTCCTTTTCTTTTTAGTTAATTACACGTGATCGTTTTCTTTTACTATGATTCCTAAAACAACTTGTTATTGAAACATTAAAATAAATCGTAAAGTTTATGATAGTTTAAAAATGAACTTTATTTGCCGCGCCAGCGCCATTAGTCTTTATAATTAAGTAAGTCTTTATAAATTCCTATTAAAATTGCTGAGCACTCCCGCGTTTATTCGTCGACGACTCTTCGATTGCTCTTCATTAATATCTGACGATTAATGACCCAATCTGTATTTTATTATCGCTACATCTGCAAAGTAATGGCTCAGAATCCTTACATGACGCAGATAAGTATTTCCTTCCATGGTTGCCTGGTAGAAATAGCTTTCAGCAATGTGGCCGTTCATTTTACTTCGTTAACAAGTATTATAAGTTAATTGATATCATAATAAATTAGTGTACAATAAGGTGTGCATTCATTCATTCATAAATTCCAACAGTATCGATTCTAAAGTGAATCGTTTTTGTCCGCAAGTCAAGAGTAGACTCAGGAAAAACGAGAGTTTAATGTAATCAATCATACACCAAAATAAAATAAAGTACCCTGTTCCACATTCTAAAAGAGTTCGAAGGCGAAACGTCGAATTAAAATGATAATGCAGACATGTACAGACTTTTATATATCTTTTTTTCTACAACCAACACCTTGCCGAACATTGTGCGGTAGTAGCTTGCGGCTGTTGGTCCCGGCTCTTTTTAAAATGAGGCTTTCAGGCGGCAGATTTGACTACCTACTTATACGGCTTACTTACTTACTTTTCTATGTCAGCAAATGACGAGATGAGCAAGTCGTTCGGACTGATGTTAGGCACTACACCAGTCAATAACAGCTGCAGTGTTACCAAAATACGCAGAACTTGTCACCCCGAGACATTATATTATTAGACACTAGCAGTCACCCGCGACTTTGCTCGCGTGGTACTCGGAAACCGTACTATTACCCATACAGGTACAGTGCCCATCAAACCTTAACACATAACATAATGCTTGCACACTACTTGGAGGCAGAATATCTGGCGCTGTGGTGGTATCCCTAAAGACGAACTCTTACTGAAGTGTCCTTCCACCAGGTAAATATATCACAATAGTTTTTAGAACGCGGAAACAAGTGATAGTCACTTGCTTATTGCAGTGATGGCTACAATTTTATGATGTGACATCAGCGAGCCGACGGGAATGTGGAATGGGATATTACAATGCAGCGCGAGCAGCCGCGCGCTCGCTTAGCGCGTTATTATTATCGCGGGCTTCCGAGAAGCATTGCACGTCGACCTGGGAACAATGTCTGAACGAAGCAGATATAAATACAAGTTAGTATCTAATAGTCAGACGAAGTGGCAGACCACAGACTGCCAATGCAAAATTATACAACTATCTCGTGAAAGAGTGGAAATTAAAAAATAAAAATTCTGCACGTAGCTACTCTACGAACAAACCAAACATTGTTAGTAGTAACTACTGATGGATTTAAAAATGGTTGCTTCAGTAATCAATAAGTCCAGATCTAGTAATCTGATGTGACGAAACACATTATTTTGTGATGAATCTATAAATTTTCCGATGAACATTTCAAAAATTTCATTGGTGAAAACTGTGTGCTAAGTACGGAAACAGCAGCTATTAACCACAGACAGCCAATAAGAACTGCGCAGTTTTTACCATTAGTACATAGGTATTGTGTTTGGATTGGACAGAACATAGCTCATAATGGCGTCATTGGCGACCGATCAAGCGCATACCTACCTGCACCAGTATTCAAGCTCGGACATAGAGCTAGGAAGCTGGGCTTGTTGCTAGTTATTGCTGGAAAGAGATTTTTTTTAACAGTGTGTTTTTGTAAGCATTTACTTTTGCATCATTTATATTTTTTTCATTGGATTTGTAGAGTTGGTCGGGTATCTGAAAACAATGTCAAAGATTATACTAAGAAAAAAAATATAAATGATGCAAGAATGAGCGAGTCTTTTTTTTATTTTTTATATCAGCAAGTGACAAGACAATCAAGGCGCCCACCTGATGTTACGCACCACGCCTGACTATTACAGATGCAATGCCACCCAAAGCCTAAAGCTTTAAGTATTTGCGTGGCACTGCACTGCACTTATCACCCAGAGACATTGTTGTTATGTCTCTTTCGTCCAGTAATTTAATTTGCTACAGTGCCCTTCAAACCAGTAATGCTTGCACACTACTGCTTCAGGCAGGTCAGTTGAATCGTCAGGGTTTTTAAAAAAGAGCTGAAAATCATGATACCTTTATACTAGTTTGTAATGAAACAGGTCGTAATTGCATCTATCTAAGCACAGGGGTAAATATATCTATACTCAGTGATCAAATCAATAGTTATAATAAAAAACCCATAGATTCTCGAGTTAATTGAGTGGATAGATGACCGACGTGGTGGCAATTAATGGAGTCAGACTCGTGTTATTAATCTACCGGATGTTGAGGAATGGCCCAGCACAAAGGTTGGTAACAAGTATTTTCTATAGAGGAGTAAAAACTTCTTATTGTGCTACTAGGTAGGTTTTGTGTTGCCTGGCGACGGTGCTTGCAGCGTACTTAGCAACGCACAGCCTGAATCGTAATTTAGAGACCTCAAATTAGTTAGAGTATCTCTCTTTTTAACCGACATAAAACAGAGGTTTTTAAGTCAACGCGTATGTTTTTGAAGTTTTTAAAGGTGTATAAGGAAGGATTTTCCAAAATTCAACCGGTGCGGTATGCAACAGAAGCTTAAAGTGTAAGGAAGTAACCGCGGAAAAAATTGCAGGGAGTTCCACTAGCTGAGTATTGAGTGTAATAACTTTAATTGCATTAGCAGGATACAACAATGAGGCACGAGCTGCAATTACGAGGCGGAGGCGGCGCGGGGGCGGCGCGGGGCGGGGTCGGAATGCGTCGCCATCGCGTCGCGGCCGCCTCCCGCGCCGAGCCTGTTCCGCGACTATTTGCACACACCTGCACCACACGCCTGCACCGATGCGCTGGAGACATAGATCTATGTGCCGAGTGCCGACAGCCCGACACATCACCATGCTTTCAGGGGAAATTCACACGCACCGCATCACACTACGCGTTTACACTGCGATAGTTGGGTTATTGTCAAAATCCCCTTTGAAGCGTCCAGCTCAGTCAGTAAAGGGGATTTTGAAACAAAAAAAAATACAAAACTTCCTTTGAAGGGTAATTCTTATTATATCTTGTCAAGAACAAATTGTGTTATTAATAAACATATATTTATACAAGTTTTACAAGTTTATGTAAAATTAGAAACTGTAGATAAAGCTTACCTTTATTGTAAACTTTAATAAATAATTACACATCAGTGTAGGCCGCTGTCCGAACAGTGGGAACATGTAAAGCTAGCCATGATGATCCATGAAGCTTAGAATAATATTCATATTCTTCGTATTACCTGTTACAATACCAACACGTTATTACTGTAATTCGGGATAATCTGCAAACATCAACTCTTCTATCGCATTATGCGCTTTTGTTCTTGTTTCATAAAGGCATATAATACGGGGCGGCGCGGCGGGCACAGTGCACGGAACACAACCAGTGACTCAACTCTAAAGGTAGTATGTTTGAAATGATATACGTATCATGAGCTAACGCTACAGTCTTTATTTTTTCGTACTAAAATATAACAATTAAGCTTAATATTTATATTTTTCATAATTATTCTCTCTTTTAATAGCTTAACAAAGATGACAAGATTATTATATTTATAAGATTATAGCAAGTATTAGATTTTAATAATAAAATAAAAATTAATTATTTCAGACTATAAGTATCCATAATGATTGATTGATTGTTTACACGCAGAGATGAATTGCGACTCTAGAGTAGAGTATACTCGTACAAATAAAAAGATTGTCAATTACAATCTTTAAACCAACTCCTCAGCACGTGTCCGATTTTGGTACCTACTACCGCAGTGCAAGATATTTTCCGAAGCAGTAGTGAACGAGCTTGTTTAGGTTTGAAAGATACTTCGGCAAGCGTTATTGCTGGGTGAAGGGTGAAGAGACTTAATAAATACGAATATAATATCTCGGGTGACGAGCGCAGTGTAAGCACTATACTGCGCTCGCAATACTTAAAGCTTATAGACACTGCAACTATTATAAACAGGTGCAGCGCAAAATTTACTGTCTTGTGTGTACTTTAAAGCCTCATGTAACTTTTGTAAACGTGCGTATTCGTATGTTGTATGTAGAGTTGAGTTACTGGTAGCTGCATGGCATGCGGTGGCGGGCGCGACGGGCCGGTAGCCCGAAGCGCCGCCACTTACACCGTAATATCGTAATAACGCCGCGACGATGCCCAAATATCGTAAAATTAATCAGCGATCGAACCACACCGAACCACACCGAGCCACACCGAGCCACCCCGACCAGTGTAGTAACAACTGTTTTAACATTATTTAATATTTATAAACTATGACTAACTAAGTATAAATTCAAATTTAAAAGTAATTTATTCAATAAAAGTCTTACAAGCTAGCTAGAAGAGCTCCTAAATAACTTCATAACGTCAGCATAAATTACAAAAAAACCAGTGGTTAGTAAACAGTAGTAAATAAAATAATTTCTAACCACTACACTCGTAGCTTCAATTGGATGCAGTTTATGCATTAGGAGTCCAAACGCCAAATGTAGTTTTATGATATTTTTGCATTTTTGTAATCACGAGGGCATATAGTAGTAGCTTCACTCCTAAATGTTATTTTTTGATACCCAGTCCAAGCGCCATCTTAGCAAACGATATATTTTGATACGCAAAACAAGTCCAAAAATCAATTCAAAATGAACAATCAAATTTGATATTGAATATATTACTTCTGAATTTGAATTTATACTTACTTAGTCATTGTTTAAAAATATGGCTTTTTATTCAATAATGTTAAAGTTAAATTAAAACTTTGATTGCTAATGCAATTTTACTGTTATTGTCAAGCGAGGCGCTTAACATCAGGCAAACAATTTGACTGTCTCTTCATTTGGCTGATACTAAAAAATATAAAAAATATTTTAAGTCAAGCGATCCTCTCTCGTTTGTAAAAATAAAAGTTTGAGTTACCCGACTTCGGCTTAGGCGCGTGATGCGCAGACGCATCCAATCAGTATAATTAGGCGCGCGCAGTCAGCTGGCCGCCGATACCTACTTAGCTACTTACCCGCGCCACAGATAACATAATACTTACTTATATGAAATAACCCAAACAATATTAGCATGCGCCCGGTCGCGCGGAGATACTATACTACTCGTATAATGCCCATTGTTAGCTTCCAACTACTTACCTATTGTATCTTACAATTTAAAATATCAGATACCTATGCCAATAGATCTGTTACTAATGCTTGCCTACATTACTTGTACGATGGACCGATGACATTAAAGTGGTCGCAGGAAGTAGGTAGATGTTGAAGGCTAAAGATCGGTCGTCATAGCGCTCTTTGTGGGAGTCTCCAGCAGTGGGCGTCTATTGGCTGATAATGATGATGATTATGATGACTCCACCTGTGATGGGTATAGTAGGCAGCTAAGCAGGCATATACCCTGACTAGGTTGCATGTTCAATTCCCGTTATTTCTACAGTAGGTTGGTACTTGGTAGTTAATATTTGAAGCAACAAAATAATTCAATTAGCTTCATCTAAGAATACATTATTTAAACATTACATCTCCCGACTGGACACGACTACTACCGGTGGCTGCCAAGTACAAGGAGATGTTCCTCGAGTCTGACTTCTGGACAACAGGAATCGTATACCGTCGCTACAGGGAGGCGCGACCGACTACGAAAATTCCTTGACTTTTTATAGTGTTATTAGTGTGGTTTAATTTTATATATATATGTATGTTAGTTTTAAGGTATATATAAATATGGGCCTGTCATAAGTTATGTACTAAGTTGCCTGAAATACAGATTATATTATTATTATTATAAACTAGAAATAATGGCTTCAAAAAGATAAAAATATATGCAAAAATGAGCAAGAGTTTTAATGTAATTACTTTGTTGAGAAACACCAAATTTCGCCACAGGTTGATTTCAGATGGACCTATCCCATATCGGCGCGCAGATGTTATCAGCAGATGCCTGTACAGCCTGCTTCAAAAGTACTGTTTACTCAAAATAGGCTCCTATATTTTAACACTAAGGTATATGGTTTTTCATATACTTTCGGCGGGGTGTACGCACCTACAGCGGAGCGCCCATAGCCGATGGATCAGTCACGGCGCTGGTAAATTGAAAATATTGAGCACAACACCGCAACGCTCAGGTAATGGTAAATTATTTTAAATGTTTTACTTCTTGTAGGTACTTACGGAGATTGAAGTTCAAAAATAAAGTTTATGGAATATTTAGTGAGCTTTTTGAGACATAACAACTTTAGTATACATTAGTAACAGTTAATAATTTAAAAACCATTATCAAAAAAAAAACAATTTATTTTTATCATAATAAAGATAAAAATGTTTGTAACGGTCATTAGAGTAAGAATATAGTTTAATTTTCCCTAAATAATTTTATTATTCTTTTACAGTAACTGTTCCGATCCCAACCCCATTCGTGTATTAAACAGGTAGGTACCTATACTGTTAGAGTATTTCTAAGTCCCCCAGTAAGTAATATGTTTGTTCGGGGTCCCCGGGCCGGCGGCGGCCCCTGTTTGCCGACATGCCTTTATGACTATTGCTGGCCGGCTTTCAAATCGATTGCTACATCTAATAGGAATCTGTTAGGATTGCGTATTGCGAGCTTGTTGGAAAAAATCTGATGTCAAAAAAGTTTCTTATTTGGTTTTTATTTTTTTTATACTAAACCTAAAGTGGCAACCAAGCGTACGGCCCACTTGATGGTAAGCGGTTACCGTAGCCTATGTACACATGCAACATCATAGATATCACTTGCGTGTTACCACCCTGAGACGTTAGGTGGAAATCGCATGTGCCTGTAATTTCACCGGAAACCATACCCTTCGAACCGGAACACAGCAATGCGAGCATTACTGCTTGGGGGCAGAAATTAATCTTAGAAATGAATCTTATTCAGGCATTCACCATAATCTGTTTAAGGTGATACGTTTATTAGAGTTTCAAATATGGATTATTCCCATCTGTCACCTAGTTTTATAAGATCACACTCTTTTGTGCGATCTGTCACCCTTTTTGCAATAAGGTGACAAATCGCACTTATATCTATGCGCAGTTTAAAGCAACGGTATTTCACATTAGGATCGATACGGCAATATGGTAAGCGTTCGTTTTAACGCATTCCTTTTGAAGATGTACTTAGTGGCCAGTGTCCTTACAGTAAATAACCAGGAGGAGTATTTATTAAGAATGCTATGCTATGTAATGTAGCGATTTTTGTTTTTATAATATCACTGTGTTAGCTGTTAAGTTTTCCTATAATAAAAAAAGTATTATACTAAAATTATGATAAAAATATGGACGTGGACACGTGTGCATGAAAATCAGCTAGTTTAGTATAAATACGAACACTGTACTGTTCGAGGCCGACTGTACCACTGTACAGTGTTCAACCCTCGCTGCGGGGGTGAGCGGGGTGCGATGTGGTGATGCTACCCGATAACAGATAGCGTGCTTTCAATTTAGAATGCAAACTTGCCGTTTTGCATGTTCATTTTGAATGTTAGCAGGTAATAATAAAATTATAATATAACTAACTATATATTTCACGTTATTAAATTAATATTATTACTATTACTTAAAATTTATAATAATATATTAGAGACTAGAGACGATCATCTTATTACGATGGTTTAAGTAGGTACTTGTATTACCTCTTAATTTGGGTGGTGGGGTGGGGGTGGGTCATGGGATCAATAAAGCGTTATCTATCTATTCAAAAAAATTCAAAATAGTTTATTTCATAACAGTGTACAAGGCTCATTAGTAACAATTAAAAGAAAACGATGAAAGCTGCATAAGTTAAAAAACTGTGTCGCAGCTAACAACGCCCACCTTCATAACTGAGATATATAATTATGTTCCATGGGGGAAGGGTTTTTACATTTTTGTTTCTTATGAAAAAATGAAATTAGTATGTATATAGGTCTATCTATCTATCTACTTACTATAATTAAAGGTCGTATCTAGCTAAGGTTAATAGTAATAGTACCGTGGTGTTTTTATCAACTTACGAAGTGTAGATTAAACTTACCTGCATGAAAAAAGTTTGCATTCAAAATTTTTATTATCCTTTATGTAGCCTATTTAAGTTTTTTTAAGTAGGTTTTTTTTTATAATTATGTATTATTTTCTACTAATCTGCAAAAAAGATTACTATTATAAAACCAAAAATTCCTTCTCTTGAAAATGTTTTTAGTTCGTCTACTCGACGTTAGATGGCGTAAGTAGTACAAAAGTTTTTTCCTTGAAACAGAAATTACTGTTATTGAGACTAGAATTTATTGTTGCTGTATAAGTTGCTGAAACCATACTTTAATATCATTGCAGCTATGAAATAACCTATAATTTAATTACTAAATCTCTACTGAGCATTCAAGTTTCAAGATTACACATTAAAAATCGTTTTTTAGCAAATTTTGACACCCTGTATATATTTTCACACTGTTTACCTTTCCTGAACTTTTACAAACTTTTCAAAACCAAAATTAGCCAAATCGGTCCAGCCGTTTTCGAGTTTTAGCGAGACTAACGCACAGCAATGTAAGAAGAAGATTATTATTCACTGGTCACACGAACTATGTCTTAAACATGTTAAATTATTTGGTACTTGCTATAACTTATTTAATTTATTTCAGCAAGTGACGAATAGTCAAGTTCCTCGCTCGATGTTAAAGGCCACGCATGACCATAACAGTGGCAGTGTCACCCATAGCTTTAAGTTTTAATGTTCTAAGTTTTCAAAATATCGCGTACTCTTTGTAAACAGATAAAGTCTCAAAGTCTTCTTCTCTTCATTTGGAGTCCGTCACTGACCCAAATACATTATAATTAACTACAAAATGTTCGCATAATCTGAAAATATTTGTTTGAGGTCTAGACATTTTTATGTTACCAAATTTTACTGTCAACTCGTTCGCCTGATGTTAAGCTCCACGCCTGACTATAAGAGTTGCAGTCCCATGCAAAGCTTGAAGTTTGAAAGTTCTGCGTGGCACTTCACTGCGCTCGTTACCCAAAAAGTGCGCTTATTATATAAAATATTTTATTATACTTACTTATGTTTTATGTATAACTTGTGTTTATAAAAAAATATAGCTATCTAATATATTTGTTATAACTAATTGATGTATGATTAGTTTGGAACAGATTATGTTTGAATGAATTACTAATTTATCTTAAACAGCCCGCTGAGTGCTTCGACCTTGTCCTTGCACACTATTATTCTAACAAACTGTCCGATATTTCAGATAAACCAACGATATTAATGTGTCTTTAGTTCTTACAATTTTGTTTTGAATAAATAAATAATGCTGGACAATCCACACAGCATCATCTAGCGCAAGGTAAGCTGCTGTTAAACAGAGCTGTATTATGGGTACTAGATGACTGATATATATTTAATACAATACAATACATAGATAGATATTTTTTTTTTATTATACATTGAAAACACCCAGAACAAATATTTGCAGATCCTACAAACATTTGTCCCAAGGCGGGAATCGAACCCGCAACATCCGCGTCGCAGGCGGACCTTCGCCCACCGCGCCACATTGGTCGTCGCCGTCGACGTTTGAATAGATTTTTACTTAGCATAAAATATTAAATATTATGATTATTTAATTAATATGAAGTTTATGACATCCCAAACAAATATTCTTCTCGAGCGGAACTTGAATAAGTACACATGTTTTTTTTTGGGATATTATAGGTTTAGTAGTTAGTTTAGTTAGGTTTAGTTTAGTGTCATGGTGGTATAAATTAAAAATATTATAAAATTATGGTAATCCATAGGTACCTACTTTCGTTTTTTTCATCTGTCCATTTTTCGGTCACGGAAAAGCGTTAGCTAAAATAAAATAAAACATTATCTTAGTTTTAACCTTTTTTAACCTTAATACCTTACCTTAATACCTTACCTTCATTCTTTAATGTACACACACATGAAAACATTTATATAAAAAAAAGAACAGGTATGTACACAGGCGAGCTTAACCCTCAAAAGAGTTCTCTTCCAGCAAACCCAAGTTTTTTAAATTTTTTTATTCAATATTATTTATAAGGACTTTTAAACAAGTTTAAGTAGTAAGAGTAGTAGAATTCTCTGTGATAGAGCTCATCCGGGGAAGGACTACCACCATACCTATTTCTGCCGCCAAGCAGTAATGCTCGCATTGCTGTGTTCCGGTTTGAAGGGTATGGTTTCGATCTTAGCCTCAAGGTGGCAACCCGCGAGTGATATTTCTGATATTGCAAGCGTCCATAGGCTGCGGTAACCGCTTACCATCTTGTTGTACGCTTGGTTGCCACTTCTGTTGTATAAAAAAAAAAAAAACAACATGTTTATGTCAGCCCTGTAAGGTAACAAAATTATAACAACTTAACAATTTCAACATTCAACGTAAATAACTAAGATTTTTTTATTTTTTTTATTTTACATTTAGGTACCTACTTATGTAGGTAAAAACTTTCAATTTGAATTGTTTATTATTCTACGAAATAAAGAATTTGGTTTACCTACATCAAATTATACATTATAAAAAAAATACCTAAAAAATTTTATATTATGTTAGGTCTACCTATTTAATGTTAGTGTTTTATATAATTATTAGATTGTACATCACAATACAAACGTTTGGTACCGACTAGGTAACTTTAAAACAAAAGGTTTTATTTCTTATTTGATTAAAATTTTACACTTTGTTTCATAATAAAGTGCGATGTGATTGTTCCTAATAAAAGGTTCTATTTATATTTATTCAACTTAACAAAAAGCATTATTAGGTAATTATAAACATTAAAAAAACCCTTAACCTTAACTTTAAATTAATAACATCTAGTTGTCTATCATTTTAATTTGATGTATTAAAGTTACTAATAAGAAATTATAATTATTGAACTCTATCAAAAATAATACAAATAAAACATGTAGAGACGAATTATCAGCCGTCGGTCGGTCGGTCGGAGTCCAAGCGGTACGGCACGGGCGCGAGGGGTCGAGGGGCCGGGGCCGACGGTGGGGAAGGGGGGCGCGCGGTGGGAGGGGCGGGGCGCAGTAATTACATCGTCATTAGCGGGCGGCGGCTCGGGGCGGGGCCGCGTCCCCTCTCCTGCCGGCGGGCGCGCGCAGCGCCACCAAGTGCCTCAGTCCGCTCCGTGCTGCCGTCGCGCACGCACGCGTATGTCGCTCGCTGTCGAGTTCGGTGATGTGAGGTGGCCCCCGCCGCTGCCGCAGCGCCGCGCGACTTCCGCGCAGTTTTCGCGAACAAGTAAGCCAGTTGGAGGCTCGAGAGCCTTCGAGCCGGCAAGACGCCGTCCACCGTGGATCTGAGGTACGGCGCCATGGCGGCGACCACGTACATGCCCGCCGAGATGGAGCTCGGCAACATCGGCGGGTACCACGCAGCGTCGCCGCGCAGCGCGGAGCCCGCCGACATGAAGTACCAGCACGCGCTGCACGCGGGCGGCAGCCCCTCGCCCGGCGCGCCCGTGCTCACCAACCCCTGGTCCGGGCTGCCCCCAGGCGACCCTTGGGGCATGCACCAGCACCACCACCACCACGCGCACCAGCCAGACGTGAAGCCGCACGCGGGCCACGACCCGCGTCACCTGCAGCACTCGCACGGCTGGCACGCACCCGTGGTGAGCCCGCACTACGGCGCGGGCTCGCCCGTGGCGTTGCACGGCTCCTACCCGATGCCGGGCATGCACCACCAGCACATGCTGCGCGACATCCAGCCGTCCCCGCACTTGCACCACCACATGGAGCGCGACCAGCCCGAGGAGGATACGCCAACGAGCGACGACCTCGAGGCGTTTGCGAAGCAGTTTAAACAACGCCGCATCAAGCTCGGCTTCACGCAGGCGGACGTAGGGCTCGCGCTCGGCACGCTCTACGGCAACGTGTTCTCGCAGACGACCATCTGCCGCTTCGAGGCGCTGCAGCTCAGCTTCAAGAACATGTGTAAGCTGAAACCGCTGCTGCAGAAGTGGCTCGAAGAGGCCGACTCGACCACCGGCAGCCCAACCAGCATCGACAAGATCGCCGCGCAGGGCCGGAAGCGCAAGAAGCGCACTAGCATCGAGGTGTCCGTAAAGGGAGCGCTCGAGCAGCACTTTCACAAGCAGCCTAAGCCGAGCGCGCAAGAGATCACCTCGCTCGCAGATAGCCTGCAGCTGGAGAAGGAGGTGGTGCGCGTGTGGTTCTGCAACCGGCGCCAGAAGGAGAAGCGCATGACGCCCCCCAACACGCTGGGAGGCGAGCTGATGGACGGCATGGCGCATGCGCACTACGCGCACGACCCGCACGCTCACTCGCCACTGCAGCACTCGCACTCGCACTCGCACTCGCCACCCGGGCTGTCCCCGCAGCACGCGCTGCCCCCAGGTGCGCACACGCTGCAAGCGCACTAACAGTTCGCCCCGTGGGCGCCGCCGCGGCCCTACTACTCGCACGCCGAGCCGCACTAGCGGGCCCGCGGGTCGAACCTGAGTCCGCGAGCCGGGGCCGCGCGCCGGGACGTGCGCGTGGCCCCGAGGACCGCCGATGTAAATAGTTATCTGTGCGCGCGGTCCGTGCCGCGGACCTGTCGGACGCTAACGTTTCGGTTGTTCGTTATGATTTCAGTGAAGTCGCGTTTGATCGTGTGTAAGTTAAGATCGAAGCCAGTAATCGTTTATATTTTTTTTTGTCGAGACGCCGAGGTTCCGAGTGATCGCCGATGACGTTTAGCTAGATAGTCTAATTGATAAATGAGAGCTTAAATCGGAGGTGGTTCCCGGCGTCGTCGCTCGCGCACCCTCGCCTCGGCCGCGCCGGCGGGAGCGCCTCGTCCGTCGGGTAAGTGCGACACATCACACTCGGCACGCAGCGCAGCCTTGCCTCGCCCGTACCCGCCGGCGAGAGTGCGTGGCGTCTGTTCATTTTTGTAAAGGACGATTTCATCGAATTTATTTATAGATATTGTAAAATAAACGTTCATGCCCGCCCAGCCGCGAGGGCGGTCGGGGCGGTGTGGATTACATTTAAATCGTTGCTACTGTAAATTTATGATTAGAGATGAGGGGAAAGTAAAAAATGTGAATCGGGTCGAAGCTTCAAGGGAATACGAGTGAGTCAATAGGTGCAATTTTTATTTTTATTAAGTGTAATGAAGCGAGATGAGTGCGAGAGCAGCCATGTTCGTAGACGCAAGTAGCGAGCGCGCCTCGCGCGGCAGCGGTGCGGGAGTTGCTGTTACCGCGCACGCACGCTCGCGCGCGGCGCGCTCGGTACGCACTCGGTACAGACCTAGGTCCCACACATAATTTATTAAAATATTATTAAAAGAATGCAGACACGATGCCAAAATGGTTTTATTCCTGTTTTTTACTTGTTTTGTTGTTTTTTTCGTTTGTATGTATATGTGGCCGACCTCGGTACTTAATTACTTGTAAAAATAGGTATTTTTTCTATATAAAATAATGTACCTACGACGTATAATGATGATATATATTAAAAAAAGTTCTTTATAGAAATTGAAATATGGAAATGACTTTTATTCTACGTGTCCTAAATAATCTGCCTCGGTTTCTGTAACAATAGTCTCGAGGAGGTGGATCGGTCGGGTCCTGACTGATTAGTAGAGTCTAGGAGTGGACATTGTCAGTGTTAAAGTGATTTCAGTAATGTAAGAACAAATAGTTGGAGCTAGGTGTGCAAGATTAGCGACTAATATTACTTAGTCTATAATGTTTTATATTATTATCTAAGTATTTAAAATAAATCAGAGTTAATATTTTAATATGAGAGTATTTATTGAACACCCGGTCAGAATCTTATTAATTAGAAATGAGAAAAAAGTGGGTCTCTGTGATATTTGTTTATTTATGAGTGCAGCAGGTAAGGGCTCCAGCCAGCTCCGCCGCGAAGCCGCGATCCATTCGGATCAACTAAAAAAACATTTGACAAACAACCTTTACTCTTACAATATAATAATGTCTGTAGCGAACATTTTATTATCTACCTGCATGCGTTTTTTATCTAAACGAAATGCTATCGCTTAGGTATTCGGTTTTGTTGACTTGTTTTGATCTTACGGTAATATTAAAGATGCTGTCATATTAAGTACCTACCTATAAGGTACCTACCTAACAAGGTAAGCCAGTAGCTAATTCTGCCACTTTCATAAAATTAATATTTAGAGTAAAATTTATATTTTGAGAAAATCACAACCTTATAACATAAAACTAATTTTTTAAGTTGAGTAGGTACCTAGTATAGGTAGGTACCTACTGAATTACCTAAGTCTAGGTAGGTATCTATAATAAATATTTAAGCAGTATAAAATACAAATTTGTAGAGCCAACTAAATTGGGAATTCCAAAATTGGCATATAACTCAAAGTGAAGCATTGAATTCGAAAATGTGGGTGTTCCAAGGCATTTTTCTATTATCGTTTAGATGTATAATGTTACAAGCTGTCACAATCATGACTTCCTTTACTGAACTTACTGCTAGTTTATTGCCTCAGATAGGTACATAGATATTTATTTTTAGCTAAGTGGTTTGGTTTTATTTTATACTTAAACAAACCTTACTTATTCATTATTTTTATTTAAAAAGTATTCTACTGTAATTAGAAAATATTCAATTAGTTATTTTTAAGCCTGATTAATTGGCACTCAACAGGTTTTCACGCGAACAAGTGAAGCGAGTTTACGGTTAAAACTATTGCGCAGAAATAACATCGACTTGCCGATGGCAAAAAAAACATTATATACTCGTAAGCATCGATTTGATAGCTTTCTCCTGTCAACTGCTCACTCACAAAAAATGGTAAAGGAGCTCAACCGTTGGGAATCGCGTACGGAGGCGCTCCGGAGCAAAAAGTTTACGTGTTACCGTCGATAGCGGCGAGTGTGCGACCGCTTGCGCTGGCCACACACTAAATGACATTCCGCGCATCTAATGAAGCGTCGCGCACTGCAGTGAAACCTCCGACCAGAGCGTGTGCCACAAAACGATGACACTAATTATTGCGCTACTAATTTATATATTCAGGAACTTACACCAATAATTTGCTCCAATTAACTGGCAAATTTATAGGCATTTTAAACAAGTAAAGAACACAAACCAAACAATGTAAAGTACCTAAGTCATAAATGATACATTCAGCTTCGGGTCGAATTAATTTTCAGAATGGAGTATGAGCTAATTTTAATTCAGAATGGTTGAAATCTTATTCGTGAAACATTTTTTTAATACTATCTAAATGATCATCATTTTTAAATAACTTAGCAAACAAAAATGTGAATTAGTATAATACAATTGTCATAATTAGATAAAGTCAAAATACAAATATCTAAGTTATTCAATGAACTTTAATACATATTATAACAAAATATCATACACTATTTTATGAAGTTCCTAGTCTTACTTAAACAAATACTTAAAATACAGTAACAAGTAGGTAATTAACATAACCTAACCGACATATAATATCTATGATTTATGCTAAAATATCTAGAACCTAACCACGTTTTACGACAATTTACAAACAAATAAATAAATATTACAAAAGAATACTTTCAATAGAAAAGGGTTGTAAAGTACTACTCAGATAACATTCAACATTTTGATATAAATATTTAATTGCGCTTCGATAATTATGGTGTCCGATTATTAACCCTAGCAAACATACATAAAATGTGTACAATTTATTAGGATAAGAAATTCCATAAAAAAGTAAAGTTTTTTATTTCTTATAATTTGTTAGATGTTTTTCTTTTAATTCACTTAACTTTTTTAAATTAATTGCTAACGTTTTAATATTGTAGATTAAAAATTCAAAATGATCTTAGAGACGGCGAGTGCAGTTGGTGACGGCCTCGTGCCGCCGGCGCCGCCGGAACGCTTGACGTACAAGTAGTCTAGGCATCTTTATACCTACAGGTTGGGATTTAAATCAGTAAAACCACATTATTGTTGTTACATTTCTTAGATATTTCCGTTTCTTTGATTACAGCAAAATATGTGACGAATGACGATGTATATAAATTGTAGTAGAACGGTAAAAATAATATTGGGTAGAAAAACTGTGGGTTGAACGGGTAAGCACTCAAATTGTAATTTGCCTAAAATCCATGACTTGTGTAATTAATTGGTTACTGGCTTTTTATCGTATTATTGCAATTTATAACACTTATTGAAATATTTGCAAAAAAAATAGTGTGATTTAGAAAGTATTGGGATAATATAAAAGAAGTGGTGTGTGTACATTTTGTCATAGATCTAAAATGTATGTATGGTATTAACAATCACAAATACCAAAATACAAGTATTAAAATGACTATAATATTATGCTAAAAAACAATGAAAGCTAGCATTCTTAGAGCTTGACCTAGCATGACTAAAATGAAGAAACCCACCAAACACAAAGCAACATGCACCCGTGTAGTCCCCAAGGTTGCATCCACTCGTACAGCTTGTGTGCCGACCTTCGTGCCTCGGACACGACTAGCAATGCCACATACTTAGTACGAAGCCGTGACAAATATACCTAATGAAATACTGAAACTTACAAAAATGCATTATAGCTAACGGACAGCTAACGGACAGCTAACGGACAGCTAACCAAAGCAGATACCAGAAAACTTATAAGTCGTTTTCTTGATTTAATAACTTTTTTTTTAAAGTTCTTTATATGTCATTAAAAAAATACAAGTATTATAACCTAAACACAGTTTAGTATAACACAACAGTTAATATAAATTATAACTTTGCAGGCTGCAGCGCCTATATAAGTTTTCTATATAATTATTATTTATGTTAGGTTAAACTTTGTAAATCTTAATATACTTACAGCTAAACATAGTTACTACCTATCGCATTATGACTACAAAATAATATGTGCACTTTGTGTAGCGCGCATTTTTAAAGTTGACTATGAATCAAGCTTAAACTATGACCTTAACGTTTTATGAATGTAGGTTCATCTGATTTATTTAAATCTGATTTAATAACTGTTTTTTTTTTTTTATAGTTTTTTAAATAAAAAAACCTTTCAAATTACATAGAGTAGTAGAGTTCTCTGTGATAGAGCTCGTCCGGGGAAGGACTACCACCATACCTATTTCTGCCGCCAAGCAGTAATGCTCGCATTGCTATGTTCCGGTTCGAAGGGTATGGTTTCCGGTGAAATTACTGGCACATGAGGCTTTCGATCTTAGCCTCAAGGTGGCAACCCGCAAGTGATACCTCTGGTATTGCAAGCGTCCATAGGCTACGGTAACCGCTTACCATCTTGTGGGCCGTACGCTTGGTTGCCACTTCAGTTGTATAAAAAAAAAAAAAAAAAAAAAAATATTTTTTTATTTTTTTAGAAAACCAACAGCATTATTACAGTACATTAGACATCCTTCACCAAATGCAACAACAACCAAATAAAAGGAGCATTTCTCGGCAGTTAAATTAAAATGTCCTGATAACTTTTATCAGAAAATAAAATGCATCGTAAAATATTTTAGAGCTCCTTATGTAAAGATCACACAGCGGAAACAGAACTTGGTTGAAACTTATTTTCATTGTCTCCACGAAACGTGATCAACCATCAGTGGAGTCAAAGACAAAACGGGTAGGATTTTAAAATAACTTGTTTAGAACTCCTGTGTTGTCACTTCCTCCAGTCTTACCTCCAGTGAATTGTATTTAGTGGGCAGCAGTAGGTACACGCAAAAATCAACATTAGTTTAAAAAAAATCTGCATTGAAACGCGGCGTTTTTAAATTGTAGAAATCGTATGCGCAATGACAATGTGACAAACTAGATCTTAGTTACGTTACGTATCTTTAATAATCAATCTTGATTCAATTTATAATAAGGTGTTGACATAAGACTAAAAAAACTAATGATCAAAAAATACAGTACATTCGTGTTATGAATGAATTATGAATAAATCATGATCATAGTCTTGTACCAAATAATGATTTATGCAATGTTATTAATCAGTTAATACACATTATTTTACAACAGCATAATATTTTAAACTAATATTCAATATTCGTTTTATGTTTTAATTTCTCACGTATCAGATAAACCAAAATTAATTTGATACTTACCTATATTTTTTGTTTTTTTAAATCACTTATCTAAGAAGTAGGGTTGATATTATAAATATAAATATATGTTTATTATTATACGCCAAATTTAAGTTTTATTATACAATTAAATTAACGTTATTACATAAAGATCTATCATTATTATTTAAAACTATCAGTGAAAAATTTAATTTTATATTTGTTAAAGTTACATTTCTATGTAAAAGTTATGTTAAGAAAGTGTGTAAGAAACTTTAAAAAGAAATCATTATTATAATTCCTAACCGAGCTTCATATAAAGTATGTTCGTTTCATCAATAATAAAATATTTAAATGAGAGCTCAACTGGTTAGAGAGTGAGAATGCTGAGCTTCTGTAATAATTAGTTGGTTTTTTATTCTTACTATCAACATTGCAGCGTTCTAATGTTTCCACTGCTGGAACACTGGCCTACGCTCGTGCGCGAGTGCACACTCAATGCGGATTAGTTGGTTACTATACTATAAACTTAACTACAAGCTTATTCATATTTAGCGATACCTAATAAAATTATACTATGATTTATTATAATAATGCTGTCATATAATAATATCATCTTATTATAATTAATAATCTAATGATGACGGTTAATACAACTGTACTCGCTATTAACTCGATGCATGACGAGTCCAACTCGCTAAAAGTAACCTACGAGTAGGTATAACTTGATTACTGTAATCATACATCTATGAGTGTATAAACCAGCGACATTATTAATTAGACTAATTACAGTGTGAGTTGATTGATGGCGTGGTGTCTAGCGGGCGACACACAACTGGATTTTAGGCCTCCCAGCTGAAATACTTGTACCTACTAGGCAATCGTGAAGTTAGCTGTTTGTTATGCGCAAAGACAATTTAGTTCAAAAAGGTCCATTGCGCATGTAAAGCTTGTAGGTGAACTAGATAACAGAATACTTTTTAAAAACAGACCTAACACAAAACAAACATTTATGGTCATCACAAATTTTTAAAATCATCAAAAATACTTACTTATGAGTAGATAATAAAGCACTGGTAGCATTCCTGGTAGAGATTCTAGTATCCTGGATTCGAAACCATTCGTGCTTCAATGGATTTTTATATAAGAAATATAAATGTGCGCAAATGATGTGTCAGTGCTCTCAAAAGGTCAAGGAAAACGTCGAGAGAAAACTGGCATGTCCAAGAACTGAAAAGTTAAAAGATTATGGTGTCATCCACTAATCTTTATGTTATGATATGACCCAATCCCTCTCGCTCGAGAGTAGGCCAGTGTCCGCTGACCATGATATAGTACGAGTTAGATTATTTGAAATCACGAGAATCTTGAAGTCGCTCTATAAACTAGAGCAATTTACGACCGTACTGGCTTAGGTTGCATTAAATTTGATAAAACCTTGAAGTCGACGTATCTTGTAGCCAGTCCACCTGTGCTGAGCCACAGAGCTCAGTAAAAACTATAGCTGTGTGAGTGTGCTGGCGACATTGTCGCGCCAACCAACCTGTCAGTTTTTCTGCGTTTGCCGTAAAATATGTTTTTAAAAAACGGCCTCGGCAGGTGCGGCAAGCAGCAATACTACCAGCTTTATCAGCAGGCATGTTGTATTAAATTTATAGGTTGTACGGTTTTGGTAGCGCGGCGAGCGGTCCCGCTGTCTTGCCCTTCGCCTTACGTCGCCGCATTCTTATTGTGCGCCCTCTGTGGAGAGTGCGTTCATACCTTTTGAACTTAATTAACACTCAGATCGATACGCATTCATATTATTACAATAAGTTGAACAATGCTATAATTTAGACCGAACATTTTGATGTTAGTTCTATTGAGCATCGGATATAAGGTACAGTTTTATAGCACACTGAACAGAGCTTTAACTAAACTGACCGCACATAAACCTATTATAATGTTAAATACTGAAACTGTGTGAAAAGATGCTCCTTGCTGACTGTTTCATGCAAACTTGTTCCTGCTGTATTGGTATTGTTGGATTTCAGGATTCCTTACTGAGCCCAGCTCTACACATTTAACGCTTAAAATATAAGGTCTCTAGAACATAAAGTTTTTGCTGTGCGTTGGTTGTCAGTCAGTTGTCTAAGTCCCTAACATAACGCAGTACATTTTATGTATTTAAATGATGAAATCTTAAAACTCTACATTCTTCAGAACCTTTCTGTCTGACATAGAAGTGGTGCAACTCATAAACTTCAATCGTAGCAGTCAAATAAAGTTGGAAGGCACATTATTTTCGACAACAATAAACCTTTATCAGTGAGTTTACTGCGAATTATCGCATAAACACTTCAAACGACCAGAGTGACTTATTTAACTGACAGCCGTGAGGTAACACTCACGCAGAGAACGCACTCACGATCAAACTGTTCAGTTATTCTAAATAAATAGCTTTGCATAAAGTTCATAAAACTACTCTCGTAGTAAAATATATGAAAATTAAAACGCTCTACACGTGGGCATGTATAAACATGTTTATAAATTCACTGACTGTTGAGTTAATTAAAAATCAGTGGTGTGGCTGCCGCAGTATATTTCAAGTTGAGGCCTTGGGTCGGTGCGGGCAGGAAACATACAAATAAAGAAAATTGATAAACCGAGCCATCGGCCTGTGAAGACGTTACGGCGGTAGGCACATACTACGCGAACGAGGACAAAAGGGCTATAAATTCTATCTACGAACTAAAATCTCTAAATACTCCACCAAATATAATTTAAAATAATAGGATTATGTTTGTGTGCGTGAGCACAGGTCATTGATATCACCCAATTTCAGAGTTGAGAGAGGTGGCGGTGGACAGAGTTGGGAGAGGTGGCTGCCTTTCATATTCCACTATGTCTAGAGAGAGATGTTAGTAGATGCCATTGATTAGGAGCTCTGTGTCAAATTTACTTATGACTTCCTTTATCTAAGAGCTCACTAGAATGTCGTGACGTAACTTGACAACCGTCAAAGGAATATCCACTTTAAATCCTGTAGGTAGCCGTTTGTTTTATTTTCATTTATCGTAACTTATCATTATGGCACTAAAGTAAAGTAAGTTCGTATGAGTCAGCGGCCAACTCTCGATTATTGCACTGGTATATCGACATCTTGACATTTTCATGGCTCAGCTCAGCTTATGTCCGAGAATTCTCTGAATTTACTTTTCATTGTTGAACTACGATTTTGCCACGATTACCGCCTGTCGCTTTAAATAATTAAACCATCTGATCTCCTCTGTAATCTCTGAAACCTGCTTATTTTCCCATCTCTCTGCTCAATCAATTCATCTAATCAAGCACTTGTATAAATATTCGCGGTTTAATCATTCATCTTTACGATGATTGATTATAATTATTAGCGGCATAAAATGTTTAATTGATTCATTAGTGTTTTATTTATCTATATTGTAAACAAACTTTTAACATAATTTTCACTAAAAACGGGATATTTACCATGATTTGTGAGTTTTATTGATTCCCGATATTTCGGCGCAGTTACATGCACCATGATCACGGGAGAACTGAAGTCTTTGAAACTCACAAATCATGGTAAATATCCCGTTTTTAGTGAAAATTATGTAAATAATCATGATAGTTTTAAAAACTAAACTTTTAACATAAAATATTTGGCCATTGTGGGAGTAATTGCGATGATTAGTATTAAAAAGGTCAGTTTGTTGTAAAAGGTCTATCGGTATTAGCTGTAATGGCGGACCATAACAATCGAGTAAGATGATAACATTTCATATGAAATCATTTGAAAAAAAACTGCTTAGCTAGGTAAAATATTTCCGCCATCACAACATTCAGAACTTTTTTTTATGTCAGCAAGTAGTAAATTAATACGGTCTAGCTAGTCGCTCGCCTGAGCTAAGCGAACGAGGAAGAACGAACAAAGTCGCGGGCATCGGTTAGTGTATAATATGAGATCAATGAATGTAGAGCTCAAATCGAATAACTTTACTAAACTAATTTGTTTTTTACTGATGTTTAGTTGGTGAGGTGTGGTCTTGTGCTATTAATTGCGTATCTTTGCTGTGACTGCTGTGAGTGCTCGATCTGATTTCGATCGCGAGGCGAGTGCGGTCAATGAGGGCTAATTGTACGGCCAGGGTCACTGCCACGCCGCGCCGGAGTGCAGTGGGCCACACTTACAGAGGACTCATTTGTTTAGCACGCAGGGGCAACGCCTTCATTGGACCTTAATATTTTATAATCATACTACGAGTATAAACCTCTGTTAGCTAATGTGCCTTTTAAATCTGTCATCGTCTTTGTTCATTGACAATGACAATAAGTACTTCTTTTATTATTATACAACTTTCTTCATAGCGAGCAAAATAATAGTTTTTTTGAGACGTAGATCAAAATTCTTAAACGCCTGCAATTTCACCGGCAACCATCATCATCAGGCGTGTCGCCTATCAACTATTATCGTATTAAATCGTTATTAAAATAGCTAAGTTGCTAATTAAGTATCTGCTATAAATATAAAAAGCGACTTACCGATTACACACAACTTAAAATACGACATCAAAAAACTAAATGAGAGTGGAATACATTAAATAGCTCAACTGCCGTTGCATATTAGAATTATATAAAATGTATTAAAATAATGTTCATGAAATTTAAATAAAAAACTCGTTCAAACTGTGTTTTGTGTTATATAAATGCAAGCGGAGCGTCCGGCTAACCATTTACTAATTAAGTTAAGCAGTAGACGGTAATGCAACTAGATCAAAACTAGATCTATTGCGTACCTAAATCATAACTTAAAGAAAAAAAGTATTAATTAGAAAGTTTAAAAGCTCCTTGCTTCATTAGAAATTGTTCGGCTGGAATTAATTTACAATCACCGAGATAATTTTTTTATAATATAAATAATTATGAATGATGTAATCTCAATTCGTCGAAACAAGTTGCTTTTTCTACACCATTCTCATTCTTATTATAACGTTGATAACAAGCAAGAACCAATCAACCATTATAAAACAATCTTTCTAAAAGGTGATGTCCTCTTTCATTCGACGCGAGACTGCTGAGATATTCATCATACCTAAGGGTGAACCATTCATCATCACACCAACATTTATTTAATGCTGAGCGCTCACGAGCAACTGTTGTCGCAACATTAGTTACACATACGCGAGCATCTCTTTACCGAACAAAATAAAAATAACAAAAAAAAAGTTATTCGGGTAGCTAGGGAAACAGGTTTATTGAATAATAATAATTAGTTAACAGTTGTTCGTGTGCGCTCAGCTTAACATAGCCTGGGTTCCAGAAAACCGTTTAAAAGACAATGCCGGTCGATCACTGCGCCGATGATCTCAATTAAATAACTTGAAGTCATCATCGCGATTACACTTATCAGTGAATTAGCGCAATTACAGGCTGTGAGAACGGTATTTATGAGATAACACTCAGCGCTGGTACTGTCGGCAACAGACGCTACTAAACAACTCTGCGAACTGGATCAACACAGCCAGATGCTAGAAAACATTTTTTTTTATGGCCAAGACATTATTTCTCACTGTAATTGTAAGTGATTGTCAACATATACCAACAAAAAAATCAATTTTGAATTTATGAGCGTTCTTTAAAAAAAAACTTTACGAGTGTCTTCGACTAGATTACAAACCAACGACACGCTTCAAATTCAAACACCTACACGTGTGCCAAGACTACTACTACTACTATAAACTTACTGTTACTACTAAACTACGACGAATCTTCTATTTATGACACCAGTCAGTTATTTATTTATTTATCATTGCTTTATTCCGTTGCAAAGGGTTTATGAGACTTTTGATCAACGTCTCAGGGTGATGCGTTGTGTATATTGCAAAATTTCATAGGCTTCTGTAACATATTGCCATCAGGTACGCCGTCTCCTTGTTTGCCACTAATTCGTAAAAAGTAAGCAAGTAAGTAAGTGCGTATGAGTCAATAAAAAAACTTTACCCCATAACTCTAATGCATTTAATTACTCTGCAATTACTTTACTTTTTATTTTTATAGCTGACAGTACTGGACACATCTTTTGGCGCAAAATATCGCGTAGCCGTCCTTTCCGTAGGATTCGTGTTGTGTAGGTAATTGTGGTGCGCAGTGTCACCCAGCCTTGACCGGGGCGGCGCGTGGGAGCCTCGCCGTGGCGGAGCTACCTGAGACCTAGTCTGAGTACTCTTAACAGCTACAAACGATAGTCGTAACCAATATCGTAGTTCAACTTATGTCGGTGACAACAACTAAGATCAGAGCTTTATAGCACATAAGAACCACGAAAATTGTCACGAATCGATATATCGCAGTCCGCAAGAGTAGACTTTTGGGTCGAACGGAGCAAAATACACATTGGGTAGAAAATTCTTGGGTCGAACGGGTAAGCACTCCTCTCTGTGCTATTGATTGTTTTCCTAGGTCATTGCAAAACTATTCTTCGACACAAACGTACACAATTGTTTTGTTTTTCATTGGCACTTGCTTTTCAAATTTAACATCACTTATGACTTGCTGTATCGACAGTGTCCGAATCGTGGGACAAAAATATTGGGACACAGTGTCCCAACCAACTGACACTGAGTTATAGTTCAAAGTGGAATGTGTTTGCTGTCTAATGTGTTACGTATTCATGGTCTTACTTCGTTAGGACGTTAACGTATGTTCAATAAGCTCTCAATGAAAATATTCAAATTTAAAATTCATATTCAAAAGTTTGTCTTATGTGAAAGATAACGCATTCTTCAATTTCAAAATGTGGTGTATAAAATTAGAAAAGCAAGTGTTATAGTGAAAACCAAACAGAGCGGTCCTGCAAAGCAAAAAAGCTACATTTTCCAAACAAGTAAAGCAGCGGAGTGAGCTAGTGTACAACAAAACAAAATGTTTAAGTCAAAAGGTAGCAAGCTTACTTTGCTACTTTATGTACAATGTCTGTCCACGCGGGACTTTTGTGCGGCTTTTTTTACAAAGACCTTTGATACAAGATAGGACAAATTGATAAACGAAATAAACTTTCTGCAAATTGCTAGAAGCTTTTAACTTTACTGATTATTACAATTGTTATGAATACGTACAAGAGACAAATATAATATGCGTTTACTTAGTAACAGGCCCTTTAGATATAGCATCCAACGGAAAAACAACTTGTCTATAATTTGTTGATTTGTAACACCATTCACAAGTACCTACTACTAATTTAAATGAGATAGTATAGGAAAGATGGTAATTTGTGAATCTACTAAATAACCAGTAATAATATATTTTTTGACAGTTTTTCAAAGAAAACATGCGAAGCCGCGGATGAAAACTAGTTAACTAGTGAAGAGGTTCGTCTTGAAACATCCATCATACCAACTGTTGCCTAATCGTTGTGCAGTATGGCGCGTCGGGTTCCTCTCGCCGCTACTAGATGTCGCCAGCGGTCGCGCCTCCACGAATGGCTGAAAACTGAAACATTATGTTTACTCCCGGTGGGTGGGACGCCGTAAATACCGAGAACTCCGTACCTATGTAGCGTGGAGCGTCGCCATTGATGGATATATTTGGACGATAGAGTGGATAATATCGGAGCAAAACGTAGCTGTAGGTACACTTACCTATCTATAGCAAAATACAAGTCGCTAACTATGCTTTGAAACTGTCTAGGTAAAGATTACGAGGGAAATGACACGTCTGCTTAGATGACAGTGACGCCACAGAAGACTGAACTAACACACTGTCATTTATTATTATAAATGTGATAGTTTGCGTGTTTGTGTGTATGTTGCAGTTTAAACTTTATGTGGATAAAGCTTTTTATCCCGGAAAAATACGGTTTTATGGGAAGACATAAAAACTGCATAGCCGCAAGTCGCAATAGTCTAGGTGTACCGAGACTACGAGAAAAAACAAGATGTATTTTCAATTAAGGTTGCGAATGCAAGCGAGCGAGTGAAGACAAATTACTTACACATTACAGTAGAGTCGACAACAATTTTGTGATAGTTTGAAATGTTAAGAAACTAGTCCGACTTCAAATAATTTCGTTTAACCTTCCTTGCGTTTAACTGATAAACGTCTGCTTTTATTATCATTACAGGTTTAGCGGGATCCTTCACGCTTATCTAAAAATACTTATAGCTATCTACCTACTCCTAGTAGACAATTACTATAGGCTCGGTCCAATAAAAGTAAAATTTAAATATTTCAATCATTTTTTTTAAGTATAACATATAACTTATTGAATAGAAACTTGTCCTTGGGTTTAAATACACTAGCATATTATTTTATAAACTAAATTTAGCTTAATGACTACCTTGGTGTGATGGTGGGCGGGGGTTCAATTCCCGCTTTAGGATATTGTTTGTAAGGTCTGTAAATATTTGACCGATGTAGTACCATGGTACTCGTAATTTCTGACTGCTAGTAATGAATATACCTAAATCTGACACAAGAGTTGTTATTCGCGGCTGGCACTAAGTGCCGCGGAAAGACATTTTTATTAAAAACCTATAAGTTTTTTCGCCGTTTTGAAACTTAGATCAGTTTTTGTCGTAAAGAATGCGGTCCCGAGCTCACACAGCTCACACAGCTTGTAAACATGTAGCTAGTTTTTATCTAAAAAGCTAATAGATTTAAACCAGTCTAGAATTAAGTGTCGCAAAAAGGATCTCATTAAAATTAAAAAATTAAAACATGCAAAGCTCGGTCACATGTTGTAGCGTGAGTTAAGTAGAGTGATTGATTTGTGGTTAGACATAATTATATAATTAGTAACACATTTTGCTTGGCCAATCGCAAGTTATTAAAATAACGCTGTGAGTCGCCGCTTATCGAAGTGAGCTGGGATCGAGCTCGGTCCAGGTCAATCAAAATATAACACTTTATGACCGCTTCCGTGCTTCAGAAGACAATTTAAGCTGTCGGTCTTGGTTTGTCAAGTTCATTAGCCATGAAGGGTTTCAGACGAGCTATTAACTCGGTTGCCAAGTTGGCCGATACTTCATACAGAGACAACAAGGAAATTCAATTATTGGTTATCCAACGTCAATAGTTTCCTGATCTATTACTTAATCCAAGTTATTATGATTGATAGGTCTGTGTCGTCTGGTCTTGCATCCTGCAATTTGCCGTCTGGAGTCTAGACTAGACGCTCACGGGCGGAACCGGCCGATGAGCTTGTCAATCCATTGTCAACTAAAGGAAGAGTCCGGTAATTGGATTGGTCCTCGGATGGAACCATCCATGCAGAGAATGCATTTTGACTTGCCTCACAGCTCAATCGAGATAGCTCTACCTTTATTTATTTTTTCAGTGGTGAGACTGTCAAGTTCACCAGATGTTCAGCGCGACGCCTGACGATAACAGCTGCAGTGTCATCTAAACATTTGAGATTTAAAGTTGTGCGTGGCACTGCACTGAGTTCATCACCCCAAGACGTAGTAATTGCCTCTTTCGTCCAGTAATGTCACTTGCTACAGCGCTCTTCAATCCTAAGCACAGTGCAGCTGGCACACTCCTGCTGAAGGCAGAGTATTTGGCTCTGCGGTGGTACCCACCAAGGCAAACTCTTGTCAGGCTTAGGTTTTTCAGTTCAGGCCTTCTGCTATTGTATTTAAAATAAGTAAGGTAAGTGGTTACAATAGCGGAGGTATCACTAGCGCATTGCCACTTTGACACATACGAGTAGATCAAAAGTTTCATGTATTTTTTTTCATGTCTGTTTAACAGCAGCTTAGCTTGGGGCTAGATGATGCTGTGTGGATTGTCCAGCATTATTTATTTATTATTATAATGTAACCATTCCCTTGAAACCGAAACACCCTAAACATTATCTACAGCATAACGGCAGAAATAGGTTGTGGTAGCGCCAACGGCGAATTTTCCTTTGATAGCTGGCGAGCAGATTGATCTATGAATTGGGTAAAACGGGCTGGAAAGATGGAGAGGAAATGTGCACAGACCTTTGATATCCTGGCAGCTCCAATGTCCCTCCAGATCGCTGGGAATACACACGCGCGGTTGTAAGGCGTCGCGTTGGCACTCGCGGTTTCACAAATCACTTCGCGATGGTTTTGGCAATACCATAGGACAGTAGAGACCATAAGATAACGTCTATGGGGTACAATTAACTTGCACCGTAATTTAACGGATAGCGGGCGCGGATAGCGGTTCACTTATGACGGCGGTCTTGCGGTGCGGAAGGCGGAACTCGACATGCGTGTAGCATGCGCGGAAGCGTCAGCGGTTATGTGTCGTTCATACGGAGCCTTTGCTTTCTCCGTTCGAGGGCGCTGTAGTGCACAGTAGGAATTGGAAGGGTTTAGGAAGGTATTAATATAGATCACCAATCACCTTATTTAAAACCAGCAGACGCCAATAGATGGCGTCACCATTTCCGCCCGCCCTTGATGGGTCACCATTAAGAAGGCAACCATAAATCGAGACAAGAATAACATCTAATATCTCACAGCGTAAGAGGAGACTGGGATGAAACCCAATATCTCATTTTATAAAACTTACAAGACTCTAGACCTCTATAGTAGAGCAGAGCTCATAAGTGCGGGAAACTATACTTAGAAAGGGAAGCGGTGTTACTTGTATTGACAAATTAAACTAACTTATAACTAAATGAAGTAAATCTTAATTGATTACTGACGCGGTATAGGACAAATGCGAACAGCGGGACGAAGGAGGGTTGTTCCACTCGCGGTTCTAATAGTACAAGTACGAACTACTCCGTCCTTTGAGGGATGTACCTTTTCTACAATCGCTAATGGCCAGGATAAGCTAGGTACATTATCTTCTATAACGACCACTACCACTCCTGGAGTGATAGGTGCGGAATGCGTATTCCACTTCTGCCTAACCTGCAATTCATGTAGATATTCCAACCTCCAACGTTGCCAAAAAGACTGAACCAACTTGTCCAGTAGCGAATGCCTATGAAGTAGGCTGAGCTTCTCAGACCCTACCTCAGGCGCGGGTATAGAGCATAGAGGCGCGGTATGTAAAAAATGACTAGGCGTGAGAGCAGAAGGCTCTGCGGGATCAGAACTCAGCACTGTCAGCGGACGCGAATTTAATAAACACTCAACTTGAGTGAGGACAGTGCAGAGTTCTTCATAAGAAAGAAGCTGCTGACCGATTACTCGGTACAGGTGCGTTTTAACTACTTTTACCATGCTCTCCCAAGCTCCACCCTTGTGTGGAGACCTGGGGCTAATAAATGACCAACTGATGCGACTCTCAGCTAACTCCTGTTCTAGCTTAGGACGATATTCGTCATTTAAAAATTTATATAAATCGCGTAGGTACGCGGCGGCACCTTTAAAGTTGGTTGCGTTATCGGAACACATAACCTGTACAGGACCGCGACGCGCGAGAAAACGTTTGAGAGCGGCGAGGAAGCTAGGGGTGCTGAGGTCTGTGGCAACCTCTATGTGCACAGCTCTCGTAGTCAGGCAAGTAAATAGGCATATATAGGCCTTTTCGCTGCGGACTCCACGACGGCGTATGGGAGTGAATGCGATAGGGCCTGCGTAATCGCAGCCCGTGTGCGTGAAAGCCTTGACTGTCTGACGTATGCGACATTCAGGAAGGTCTGCCATTAGCGGGTAAGTTGGACGCGGGTTGAGCCTAAAGCAAGTATTGCACATGTGGACTCTTTGTCTCACAATGCGGCGCGCGGATAGGATCCAGAACCTTTGTCGAAGCAGCGACATTAATAATTCTGGCCCAGCGTGTAGGTATTTTAAATGATAATAATCTATCAGCAAGTTGACCACGTGGTCACTGCGCGGTAAAACTACCGGATGAATTTTAGCGTAATCTAAACCGGAGTTAACAAGACGACCGCCTACGCGTATCAGTCCGTTATTATCAATGAAAGGCCTCAACTTATTGAAAGCACGAGAGCCAGGTTCATTTTTGCGTAAGTTATCAAATTCATCTGCAAAATATTTCATCTGCAGGGCGAGTATTAATTTATTTTCAGCGTAATGAAGTTGATCAGTAGTTACTACAATAGTAACGCGGCGGGTTAACATTTTAGCGAACGTAAAAACGTATACAAGAATGCGCAGCAGCTTAGACCAAGACGATATGCGCAATGCAAGATCGTAAACTGCACTCTCAGTCACAGGCGTAGTACATACTGCATGAGACAGTACTTTTTGTTCCGGCATATTTTCGACGGGCTGGCCATCGAGCTCACGAAGAGGCCACTGAGACGGGGATAGGACGGCCCAAGCGGGTCCATGCAGCCACAATGGATGCGAAACTAATTTCTGCGGCGTAACTCCGCGCGACAGACAATCAGCTGGGTTCTCAGTACCCGATACATGATAGAAGCGGTCAGGCGGAATGTTTTCCGTCACTTGAACCACGCGGTTTGAAACAAAAGTCTGCCACCTGTGCGATGAATTTTTTATCCAATAAAGGGCGACTTTAGAGTCGGTGAAAGCGTAAGTTGTGATTGGGAGACGACTGGCGTAATTATTTAACACCGTGCGTAATAGCTTGGCAAGCAAAACTACTCCGCATAATTCCAGTCTTGCGATTGTAAGCGGTTTTGATGGCGCGACCTTCGACTTAGCACAGACCAAACGAACAGTGTTACCTACGTCGGAACTGACGTGTAGGTATACTACGGCACCATACGCATTTTCGCTGGCGTCTGAGAAACCCAGTAGGGTGACGACACAGTTTGCGGACACGCCGAGATGGCGCGGTATGTCTAGCTCATTGAGCGCTGGTAGCTCAACACAAAACCGGCTCCACATTTTAATGTGGGGCGGGGGGGTATCGTCCCAATCCAAACCTAATTGCCATAACTGTTTTATTAACAGCTTAGCGTACAGCACTGTGGGGGCGACGAAACCCATGAGGTCCCACAGGCGAGCGACAGTGGATAAGATGGAGCGCTTAGTGCATGTCTCCTCTGCGGGGGGTGTTATTTTATAATAAAATACATCACGATCTGTAATGATTTGAAATAAATCACCCTGTAAATTAGGTCCGTGATGTAATATATTATGTAGCGAAACTCCGGTGCTGGTCTTACAGCTGGCGTCCAGCACTATACGGAGGCGAGTCGATGTCTTATCCTCGCGGATAACACCGTGATGCGGTATTACATAGATGGGCGATGAGTCATGCGACATATCTGGAGGTGCGGGTGAAATAT
The DNA here is from genome assembly GCA_951394395.1 of Colostygia pectinataria. Classification (NCBI taxonomy): domain Eukaryota; kingdom Metazoa; phylum Arthropoda; class Insecta; order Lepidoptera; family Geometridae; genus Colostygia; species Colostygia pectinataria. Next base: position 13,759,896 of record OX596353.1, on the reverse strand, counting down.
AATCTTTCTCCAGGTATTCGTTAATCACACCATCGTAAGCGGTTCGTAAGTTAGGTGAGGCTTCTAACTTTTTCTCGAGGCACAGAAAGCGCCGTCGCGCGGTTTCGTAAGATTTACCTAACGAGTATACATCCTCACTAAATGGCAGGCCTACAGTATATCTGCCACTCCTGGGATCGCGGGTAGTGGTACATTTATAAAACTCTTCACATTCAGCGTCAGCGGGGGAAAGAACGGAAGATGCGGGGGGAAGCTCCTCTAGCTCCCAAAATCTTTTAATAAGATTATCTAATCCATGCTCCTGCACTAGGCAGCATGTGAAAGCCTGGCGGGAAAATATAGTAGGTACGGAACCCATAATAACGTATCCTAGTACCGTACGTAAGGCTTGCGGGGACTGCGGGGTCTGCGAGACGTCGGAACTGCGTGTGACGTCAGGTAGAAGTAAATGGGCGAACAATGGCGCGTCGATTAAAATATCTATTTTATTTGGCGTTCCAAAAGTTTCGTCCGCGAGCGGTAAGTCGTGCAAGTGTGATAGGACAGACGTATCTACCACAGCACTCGGTAACGTATCAGTAATTTGATCGATTACCAGCGGTGAAATATTAAATTTAATATTTTTATCAAAGCGAGAATAGAATTCCACATTGATGGAACTTGAGTTTAGTATTTTCTCAGAACCACCGAACCTCTTAATAATAGTACGTCCGATGTTTTGAATCTGAATACCTAAAAGATCGCATGCCGATCTCGTTATAAAATGACTTTGCGATGCACTATCTAATAACGCTCGTAATAAATGCCTATTTCCTGCACTATCATACACAGCGATCTGAGCGGTAGCAAGCAAAATAGTACATTGCTCGTTATGTACCGGCTCAGTATGCGAGAATGGCTTTAATGCAGCAATGGACGTCGCGCACAATGCTACGTCTGTGCGCTCCGATTGCACGGGGTCGGAGGCGGTAGGTACATTGCATTTCGCAGGCGGCGGCGTAGCGGCGGCTTGACGCACGGGCGCGGGTTCGATTCCCGAGCCGAAATGCAACAAGCTGTGATGGCGATTTTTACAAGAGCGACAAGTCATATCTGATTTACACTGCGATACCCGATGTTTTATACTAAGGCAGTTTACACAAGCGCTGCCTTCTTTAACGACTTTAAAACGGTCTTCGGGAGTTAATTTATGAAACTCAGGACATTTAAATAAATGCTGATGCGTTGTGTTTGAGCACAAACACTTAGAAGCGGAGTCAACAGTGTTGACATAAGCGTGTAATTTCGGCGGTTGCTTATTATTATTATTATCTTTCGGGCGAGTGCGGTCATTCTTATTTACTGAAATATTTTTGCTAGTAGACGACGACGTCCCTGTGGCAGCGGCGGTACTCGTGCGCTCGAATACTTTCGCACGGTTTTTTATGAATGACTCGAGGTCATTGAACGTAGGTATGTCGGACCCTACACTCAGCTCGAAATCGCGGACAGTACTTGAATCTAACTTTTTCAAAGCGATATGTACTAGAATAAAATCACTTAACTTATCTATCTTCAAATTATTCAGAGCGCGGACTGAACCAATAAACTGTTCATTAAACAAATCAAAGCTACTAGCTGACGCGGTACCTACAGCTTTAAAATCGAACATCTGATTGAGGTAAGCAGAGGCTACCATGCGTTTATCTTCATATTTATCGAGTAACGTTTGCAGAATCAGCGGATAATTTTCTGCGCAAGGTGTAATACCTGCTAACAAAGCTTCGGCTTTACCTGACAGTTTACCCATTAAATAATATAACTTTTCCGCATCGTTGAGGATTGGATTATCGTGGATAGTCGACTTAAAACAGGCATAAAACACTGGCCATTTACGAATGTCTCCTGCGAATGAAACCAACTCGATGGGCGGTAATCTAGGTTTAGCTTTGCTTAGCGCAATAGGCTCGGCTACGCGGTCACTAGCTGACAGCGTCGAGTTTTGCGCTTGCAAACGTTTGATGCGGCTATATAATTGTTCGAATGCAACTAGACATTTATAGTCAGGTTTTGCAGCGGGATTAACAGCTAATAGACGCGTATTATAATCATCTAACAACTTTAGAAAATCACTACGCAAAGTGTCAATGCTAGCACTTTGAGAGAGAAACCCTTCCTTGAATTTAACATTTAATTCTACATTTGCGGACGAGTCATAAATACTCTGAATTAATTCAAAAATAGCTTCACGTTTAGCTATTATAATTGACAGCTGAGCATCATGTTCTGTGTCGTAGAACTCATTATCTGCGGCTGCAGCTACAGCAGCTGCTTTCTTAGACATTGCGTGAAGTAATAATCAGCTGTATAATACAGGTAGCGGTAAGCGGTGACCTAGATAAAACTGGGTCAATAAGTTATGCGACAAATTTAAGAAGTCACCTATCTTAGCTATCGATAAGCGATGCGCGTGACCTTGCTAACTCGGTCGGGTTATACAGTTGCGTAGGCACTCATACAATATGAACGGCAAATAAAATAACCGACCGACCCGTATTTGAGGGTAGGCAAATAATCACTACAATTATTTTAATTATAAAATAAATAATTAGCGAATAAATTTTAGCGAATAATTTATCAATACACATAAGTAAACACCTTTTATATGCGGGGACATAAACAATGAAATATTATGTAGCGGGATTAAAATGATTCTGTCGGATTGCACGACACAATGTCGTGTGCGAGAATGTCACAGTGACACAATATGTCGACAAAATCACTCAAAATACGTAATGTATTCCGATAAACTGTGATAAGTACACTTATTAGACCAATAAATTAGGTATTCCTAATAAGGGCGAGCGGTATAAATTAAGCTATTTGGCTTTTAAAGGCCATAAATTACATCTGCGGAAGCCGAAGGCCGAAGAACCAGGCTATGGTTATTCGGTTTATAAAAGGATTAATGGTAAATTACATCTGCGGTCGAAGGACCAAAAACTATGGTAGCGCCAACGGCGAATTTTCCTTTGATAGCTGGCGAGCAGATTGATCTATGAATTGGGTAAAACGGGCTGGAAAGATGGAGAGGAAATGTGCACAGACCTTTGATATCCTGGCAGCTCCAATGTCCCTCCAGATCGCTGGGAATACACACGCGCGGTTGTAAGGCGTCGCGTTGGCACTCGCGGTTTCACAAATCACTTCGCGATGGTTTTGGCAATACCATAGGACAGTAGAGACCATAAGATAACGTCTATGGGGTACAATTAACTTGCACCGTAATTTAACGGATAGCGGGCGCGGATAGCGGTTCACTTATGACGGCGGTCTTGCGGTGCGGAAGGCGGAACTCGACATGCGTGTAGCATGCGCGGAAGCGTCAGCGGTTATGTGTCGTTCATACGGAGCCTTTGCTTTCTCCGTTCGAGGGCGCTGTAGTGCACAGTAGGAATTGGAAGGGTTTAGGAAGGTATTAATATAGATCACCAATCACCTTATTTAAAACCAGCAGACGCCAATAGATGGCGTCACCAGGTTGTTTATGTCATAATGGTGTTTATTTAATAACAAATGGTTTCAAAGTAGCTTCTCATGTTTTTTTCATCAAAGATCAGGTAAAAAATCCTCAGATTTTGGGCAAAAAATACAATTATAAATTCCTCAGGTAAGGTAAATAAAACAATCGCGTCTCACAATACCATCTAATGTAACGAGGCATCAGCATTACCATACAAACAGCTACCGTTCTATTCATTAATATAATAACCAGTAATTATTTTAATATTCAACAGAAACGAAATCGATTACCGCCGCGAGCCGATCGAATACAAAGTCCCACAGATCAACTATCAGTTATTATTACACAACCACAGATGAAGTAGCAGTTGGTAGGAGTGGTCTCGCAGCTCCGCGAGCAGTCAGTAGAGATCTTGGAATAATTAACCGATCATACGTCGATCCCGGTCCACTCTCGATCTCATCGATGGACTTGGATTTACATAATGACATTGTTAACGGATGCAAATAAACGAGTCACGGCGCTAGCAGACTCCCTCGCTGCGACCCGCGACCTGCGACCCTGCTCATATTTTGCTAGAATTTGCTAGGCTTTGGGAGTTTGCTAGACGTTTAAATGTTTTTGGACCAGTACGTAGCCATCTTCATGGCTCTACCGATCGCCTTGTTATGGTCCTCCTGGTTGCAGGTTTTTTTTATACCTCTAAAGTGGCAACCAAGCATATAATGGCCCACTTGATGGTAAGCGGTTACCGTAGCCTATGTACGCATGTAACATCATAGATATCACTTGCGTGTTACCACCCTGCAACGTTAGATGGAAAGTCTCATGTGCCTGTAATTTCACCGGAAACCATACCCTTCACACCGGAACACAGCAAGGCGAGCATTACTGCTTGGCGGCAGAAATATGTATGGTGGTAGTCCTTACCCGGACCTTCAATAATTCTGGTGAAATATGTACAGTGAGCAAAAAATATCATACGATTTTACAGAAAAATTTGTCAAAAGTGATAGACTACTTTCTTTGCTGACTGTACAAGCGCTTCGACAGTGTCCAAGGGTGTAACGGGGTAAAAAGTGACCACAGCAGTCTCAGTCTAGGCTCTTTGACCATGGTCCTCTAAAACCTTGCTTTTATAAACACCTATCTATTCGCCATGAACACCTACACACGTGAGGTTAAACCAGCGACAAATTAGTGTTGATAATTATTCATTAATATTTCAAATCATTTTAAAGTGATTTATAACATTTACTTTGTGAGTGAGATTGAATTTATGAATGTAATTATGTTTGTATACGTCTGCTAATATATCAAACTTCAGTCTAATAAAATTGTAATTTTGTTTATATTTGCTATAATTTTGGTTCACATTGTCGCATTGAATTGCTATAAATACCTGCATAATACGTTAAGTTTTCGTAAACAGTAAATAATCAAGAAAAAGTATGGTATGGTTTCCGGTGAAATTACTGGCACATGAGGCTTTCGATCTCAGCCTCAAGGTGGTGACCCGCGAGGGATACCTCTGGTATTCCAAGCGTCCATAGGCTGCGGTAACCGCTTACCATCTTGCGGGTCGTACGCTTGGTTGCCACTTCAGATGTATAAAAAAAAAGTCTTACTTTAAAATTGTTAAGGTCACAAAGTCTGTGAAATAATTCAAAAACTGCTCATGCTCAGTTTGTTGTAATTACTGCAGGTAGGTAGAAGTAGTTATAGGTACTGTATTCATTTTGCTCGTGGTGGTCGTGGTAAGTAAGTAAGTAATAGAGTTTTGGTTAATCTGCTGCGACGTGATAAAGTTACAAACATCCTAACACCCAAACTTTCCGCATTTATAATAATATAGTGTGATGTGTTTATTTGTGTAATTAATTAAAAAAATACGCCAGTTAAAATTAAAGCTATTATTCTGTAGGTGCCACGAGCATGAAAAATACAATATTATAAAGATTATCGTCTTGATAACTCACGCAAATTAATTACGGCTGGAGCTATAATTAGTACCTACTCAGTTTATAATTACCTACAATAAATTACAATTATTATAAAAAACAATTCAAGACTCAATGACGTGAACTTACTATTCAGTTAAACTGGAACTTGTTAGAAGGTATTATGTTGTTTGTGTTTGAACAAACATCTACTGTAGGTAAACCAAAGAACTCTAACTTAGCGTTTATTATTAACTTGTTGTGCCCCGCGGTTACACTCACGGTTTTGCATTTTTTATGTTATCTCACAGGAACAGTAATTTTTTCCGGGATAAAAATTAGTAGCCTCTGTTATTCCAGAACTTAAACCATCTACATCTGAAATTTCATTACAATCGGTAGAGTCGTCATGAAGGTACGTGGATGAAAAAACAATCAAACACACACAGAATTTCGCATTAAAATTGATAATATACATAAGAAAGTTGACGCATGCGCGGGGAACGCAAACCTGAAAATGTTAACTTGTAAATTAGCAAGGAGACGTCTGAGATATTTGGTTTAACTAAAACAAAATATATCCATAAATAAACAGAAGATAAATCCTTTTAAAATATATGCACGGCTATATATATATGTCATATAAGCAGACGATTCGATGCTATTTATAAGCGTTATTCTAGTAACCCCCGCGACCGCGCTCGTCGGTTGCCTGGCATGGTTTCGTAGCTTTGAAAGTCAGCAAAAATGACAAAATGGTATTGATAAATTAGCCGTTTATATATTCTGCCTGTAACAGACACAACGTAGAGCAGACAAATTGCTTTGTTGTGGCTGTCTATGGTACGAGTATTTAGCCATGCTGATTTCCTCATGATACTTACCTCTACTGGTACTGCTATTTTAATTTTCTAGTAGATAAATTTAAAGTTTCAATTCAATTCAATCATATAATTGCTAGAATATATACAATAATTTTCATACTAGAATCTTAAAGCTATGCTAGTCAATGTATTCAGCCTGCATGCAAGCGTGCAAATATTAATCTATGTCATTTTACCTAATCATTACTTAATTATAATTCCAAAATTCTTTACATAAATATAAATCATGACAAAAATAATTATTAATAATCAAAATTACATCAATACTCAAAAAAATAATAATATTAATAAACTATAAATTCTTGACCTGTATTTGAATCCCGTTTGAACAGAGTTGCTAACACAAGATAAATAAAATTTACTTAGGTACTTACTCCATTATCTTGTCTATTACTTTGTATAATAACATCCAATATATTCTTTACACAAATTATAATAAGTACTTTTCCCCAACCGCCAGCATATAGGTCATAGTGTTACTAAATAAATATTAGTCGAAAGAAAAACGAGCTAACGTAAATTATCCAATGTAACCTACTAGGTGACATGTAGGTTTAGTCTTTCCAGCCACTTTACAAAGCACGATTCCGAACCGGGACGGAGACGACAAACAGAACAACTAGTAAAACACGGTGAATTTAAGTAAGTATACTTGTAAGTATCATGGTTCTACTACTTATTAGTTTGTATGACGGATTTGTTGCGTGAATTTATCAGTTAAATCACAAGGATCATTGTAAAACTTTATAGGGCTAGGTTAATGCCAGTTTCACGAAACCAAGCATAAAGAGCCAAGACTCAACCAAAAAACACGTCTGGTCGTAGCTTTTTTTGATAATAGTTGCTTTAACGACTTCTTCTAAACGATGATAATAATATTATTATAATAATCACAGTAGACATTTAGAATAAACAGTGATTACGTTTATGAAAAATGTAAGTCGACGCTCCATAATCATGACAGCCTTCTAATGTTCCCATTGGTGGGACACTGGCCTACTCTCAGGCGAGAGTGATTGGGTCTTAATCCACCACGCGGACCCAATGCGGATTGGTGGATGACACATGTCTTTCGAATTTTTAGTTCTTGGACATGCCGGTTTCCTCACGATGTTTTCCTTCACCGTAGGAGAGCACTGGCATTGCGCACATAAATTTTTCGAACAGAAAATTCCATTGGTGCACGACCGGGTTTGAACCCACGACCTTAGGATTGGAAGGCGGGGTCACTACCACTAGACCACCGGTGCTCTCCATAATAAGTAATGTTAAAACGAAGTTGTGTACTTTTTCTAAAACTTGCAGTTTTATATAAGCTCTTTATAGAATGTCCATAGTTAAGATAATGTGCACAAAGTAATAATAATCTTAGAGATTAAGTTAAGCAATATTACTGGCTCTTTTGTAATACATCATAATAAATGTCACAGTAGATTTGTAGGCTTATTTAGGCCTGCGTCGGATTAAGTTTACTCTAGTAGCGCGGTCTAATAAATGTCTGACTATAATTTGTAGTTTTACTTCTTTAGGTCAACCTCTAATGGTTCTCAGCCAAATAGGCGATCATCACCATTATATTCCTGCTGCAAATTCCACGCTACGTGAAGTCAGCACGATAACACAACAATATTAAAATTTCGTTTACGTTTTTTTTCTACCACCTATGTGGCAAACAAATAAACTGCCTTTCTGATGGTAAGCGGTAATCTATGCATTGTCACTATGATACCTACATCAAAAATCCCAAATAACCTGTAATTTCACCGGAACACATTTTCTACTCTAAGTAAACATTGAAGCGTAATAGATCTGTGGTTCTAAACGCCCTCATTAGGCGAGTGCCGCACTGAGGAAAGAAACGCTGCGAACCGCCTTGATTTATTGCCCGTTTAGAGGTCGCCCAAGAAAGTTTTAATGCGCCTATTTTATGTTCTACTAGCAATAACTATTTGTTTGAATAACTTATATTCGAGAATTTGTAAGATTAAATGCCTTGTAACACTCGCTTAGAATTTTGCTGAATTTGTAAGCATATTAGCTAAGTAAACGTCGATTGTGTCAAAACCAAATGTAAGGTAATTGAAAACTGGTGTCCGAGAGAGGGAGTATATAAGTCATGACAAACTGATAATGACACCCTAAGAAACCTTACAAAGACCTCGTAATAATCGTTCTGCATGACGGTCTGGGGACATTGCAAAAACCTTTAATGGCACATGGCTATTTACAAACGACGGGTAAGTGAGTAAGGTAATACTTGGGTTAGGGAAGCGAGTCGTTGCGGCTCTTAAATCAATTACACGTCAAAAAGTTGATGTAAAAAATAATGATATATTATACGGGGCATGATGCGCCCGCGTAAGGGCAGGTGGACACGGCGCGTGACGTCCGCCGCGTCGATATCAAGACGCGATAACGCGCTTCCTTCACGGCCCTTAATTTAACATCATCCGCATGTCTTTTACGAGCGCGACAGTTTTGTTTTACGACCGGTGTACACCCCGCTTAATTCGACGAAGAAATACCGTTTGTAATAGATAACGAATGTTTCGCCAATTTAACTGATAAGAAATATATTTTTAGAGCAGTTTTTGGAACCAGTTTTCCTGAGGATCCTATGAGCTCTAGAGTAACTAAATTAGCGACTATTTAATAGCAGTTTAAATAGCACATCAAAATAACTTCAACATTACTACATTCAATGTTTTATCTTGAATTTGCGTAACGATGGGAACCAACAGGCAAACCTATTTGGAACTTACGAGTAGATAAAAGAAATCATAGAGGAAGTAGACACAAGTACCTACCTAAGTACATAAAAAATATCAACAAGTTTCCTAGCCACCGGAAGCGATAAACGAGTCGTAAAGCTAATCGTTATAAATAACCAAGTCGGAACACAATGTCAGCGAGCGCCTTCCGCCTGGTGGTGACAGTTGGCGACTCGTTGCCGCCGCGCCGTCGACTGCTGCATCTGCTGTTGCCAGCCTTGGTTCCATGCCTGGGTATCCCAGGGGCCTTACTCTTGAACGCAAGCGATAGGAACCCGGCCGGTGTTGTTGCCAGTTCTTTTACGGCATGGGCGCGTTGGAACTGGTGTACATTTTCCTAGCTTGTAAGAAGTTTCAAAGTGATTCTATTGAAATAAATAATTTTTGATTTTGATTTTGAATTCCTACCTAAGTACATAAATAAACATCTACTTCGCGAGCAATATTGGTCAAGGTCATCATTTTAAGTATTAAGTAATAAAAGATCTAATTCGTAGTTAGGTTAAGTTACGGAGAAATTGTGAATGAAATAAAAAAATTCAATCGTTCGGTATTGAACAAGTATTGGATAATATGACATTTCGTACTTATCAGTACAAACCTAGCACCAAATTCAAGCTTTTTTTCAACAAACTTTACAGAATTAAATTAGAATTGGATAGAAATATATTAACAAATGAGGCTAAAGCGTAAGTATAAGAGACCTGGAGTTGAGAGGGCGTGTGCCCTTTCATGTGTAAAGGTGCACTTAGAAAGAAAAACCCGACGTTCAAGACGCAGCTGGAAGATCGTTCTGTAAAAAAACCAATACCTAGAAAACATTATTAATAGAAAAAAAAAAAATTACACAGCTGGTCTAATGTTAGTATATGTCTAATGTTAGGTAAGAAAGTAAGTAAGTTCGTATAAGTCAGTGGCCAACTCTGGTGACAGAGTTTCTAGGCCGCCCGAAGGCTTCAGTCGTGGCCTAACAACTTTGAAAAAGCCGGGACCAACTGCTTATCGCGCCCTCCGAAGCTCCTCCGCGCTCAGTTGAAATTGCCACTGGGTGTAGGTAGTAGGTAATACAGTGTGTCTACAAAGCAGTCCAGCAGTTCTACGACCTACTTCGGTCTCCATGCATCTAGAACTACATCATCCAGCGGAATTTGGTGACGTAAGTATTTTGAAGGGTAAGTAAATAATTTACCTGGAGGTAGCTTTCTAGCAGACTTGATTACGGGTTCGATTCCCACACTCATAGATCAGTATTCCAGAACAAAATTTAATAATTCTAATGAAATGCTTCAATCTACGCTAGAGCGTTGCTTGGCTTTTTTTTGGAGCTTTGCTCTGGAATACTAACCGAAAACAACCTCCTAAAAATATTTTATTCAGAATTCGAAATAATTTAAAAATGTAGAGTCAAAACTAATTATAAATAAAAAAACCGGTGGTAAATAGCCGTTAAATATATTTAAAACGTAGAGTCATTTGTAAAACTGAAGTAATTTAGTCCCTAACAACCTGTTTTCCAAAACCACAGAATTATGAAAGCATCAACGTAACACGTTGCTGACCGCAGCCACGCGCGGGCCGCGCGGAGCTCACCGCAATGCAAATACCTCAGAAGTCTTGACTCCGACCGCCTATGACGACTGATAGATAGATAACACTAAACTAAAATTAAACTAAAATAAACCTATCAACAAAAGTTTGAGGTGGTAAAATGATATACAGCGGTGTAACTCGTGCTAGAGCACGGGTTAGTCGTGGGTTCGAATCCCGGACGTTAATTGATGAACTTTTACCTACTCGTATTACATGCGCGTGTTCATCTATCTATCTATATCTATCAGGTGAGGTAGTGGTCAAACGTTGGTCTATAACCAATAAAAAAAAAAAAACTATCAAGTCACCTACTGCTAAGTAAAGGCATTTTCTCTATTTCGCCACTTCTGACAATCCTGTGCCAGCCGGACCCACTGTTGTCCCGATCAGAATGTCGTCCAACCATCTGCGTCTCAACCGTCACATACCTCAGCTACCATTCTGTGACAGCTCTGATCCATCGGTGCTTCTATGGAGAAGAGAAACATAGTCTGGAAAATGGCATGTCGAAGAATCCAATAACTAATGGATATAACAGCTATTACTTTTCCCGTTCCGTCAACGTTGCGATTCAGGCCCTGATATCAAACCAGGTAGAAATTCCTCAAATTGGTGGTATTTCATCAGTGTATCCTAGCCTTCGGCGCGTGCGATCCCGGTGTTTACGCATCGCGTGTGGACACGGCCTAATTTCGGGCACTTACCTACACATTGGAGTTTAGACGATCGATAAATTGCTCGAATTTCATCAAAATTACTGTAGGTCTGTTATTTTGGCGAATGCAAATCTTTTGCTAGAAAATAAAGAAAACCACACGTGATGGCGGCATTGGCACGCAATTGCTATCAAACCTTTACACGCCTTTGCTTTAGTGATAGAATTGTAGCGGTCACAGGAAGTATCTAGATTGTGCAAACTAGTTTAAACTAAAGTTAAGTAAAAAATATCTATAATCTATCATATCACAAAGATCATTTTGAAACGTCTTAAAGCTAGGTGAATTTACGCTAGTTCCACGCGCCCCAGCCTAGAAGAATACCCAGAGAGGCCTATGCAGCAGTGGACATCTATTGCCTAATATCATCATCAATTGTTCCCACTGCTGGGACACTGAGCGAGAGTGATTGAGTCTTAATCCACCACCTGGACCAAATGCGGATTGATGGATGACACAGGTATTTCGAATTTTCAGTTCTTGGACATGCTGGTTTCCCTTTAAAGAACTATAGAATCGAAAGACGGGAATCCCACTAGCTAGACTACCGGTGCTTATCAAAAATTAAAAAAATAATAACAAGACAGTGACGTATCCTCCAATCTGGTAGCCCTCTAACGCACAGTTCACCTGCGCATGCGCATCTGCCGGCTCCGGTTACAGAAACAAAGGCTAATTACTGGTACAGGTGGGTATGATTGAATGGTGTCCTCGTTATTAAAACCTGTCCTAATTGAGGGACACTACTCAAATAAGAGTGAAAGTATCGCTATGGCTACTGAGTTCATCATCATCATCAGCCAAGAGAGAGCACTGGTGGTCGAGTAGTAGTGACAGCGTTTTTCAGGGTCCTCAGGTTACGGGTTCAAAACCAGTCATGCATCAATGGGTTTTTTCACTCGAGAATGTATGAGTGATAAATGCCACTGCTTTGAAATGGTGAAGGAAAACATCGTGAGGAAACCAGCATATCCAAATGTCATATCCAGAACTCAAATTCGAAAGACATGACTGTGTCATCCACCAATCCGCATTGGGTCCGTGTAATGGATTACTACCCAATCACTCGCTTGAGAGTAGGCCAGTGTCCGAGCAATGGGAACATTAAGAAGGCTGTCATGATGATGTGTTTTACCATCCTTGGACGTATAATGTATTTTTTAATTAATCATGCTTTATTGTATCCCGTTTCTGCAAGAAATCACCTTCAAACGAGCTAAACTCTGAAATTTCACAACATAATCTTGGAGGAAGAGATCGCAAGTTTCAAACTATATCTATTGGCAACATTGATTGATTGACTCGCCAAACACTGTATACTGCCCAAGAAGGGGGGAGTGATAGGTGTCTAGAAAACTAAGCGCAGCCCACGACGATCCCTCCTCACCGAGCGAAAACCAACCTTAGATCAAACGTTACAAAGTGGATTATTATTTGTAATTTTTGTTGAAGTAGTTAGCTATTTTTACCACCCAATGACATGGCGATAGTTGTAACGAGGAAGTGTGCAATGGCGCACATCGTAGACAAGCAGGTTCGTTATCAGCGCGCGCTTCAGTGGAGCCTCTGATACGAAAAGTGCGTTGGAAAACATAATAAGCCAGCACTTTTAACTAGCGTGTTGCTAAGCTGTTACTAAATGCTTTATACTGGCTGAATTATAATCTAAACACACTTGTGGCTTTACTTAAAACGAGTTGTTAAATAGAATAAAATAAAAACGCACCGACTAATAATCGAAATAGTTAATTGATATTCCACACCAACAAAAAAAATACCACAAATCTACAAAGGTGTTGGAAGTTCATTATCAAAACTCAAGATAAAGAAGTCGAAATACTTCGAATTCATCAATCCTGCCACAGAGCAAATAAGGCATTAGAAGAGCACATAAGACCAAAAAAACATTAGGAGCAGGGCACAAACCGCAGAGCGTATTAATTTGATGGATCCCGATCTCTCTAAACAGCAGGTGTTCCCAAATTGTCTATGATAAATATACACCATCAATATACCAGAGAGATGGCCACCCTTTCACGGTATAACATAAAACGTAATTGTGGTCACGATGATCCGGAACACTTGTCCTATTAGTTGCCCGATTACATGCTCTTCCGAAGCGGAGCTAAAAGAATTAAACGTTCAAATATACCTTTTTATAGAACTTCTTTTTAGAAGATTCAAGATAGATAATAATCGAGTCAGTTTTCGCATAAACCAAGTTCAAAGACAGATAACTGTTAGGTATGACGTTTATAGCTATGCGCGTAGAGCTATTATCATGGAACATCCCAAAACTTCTTCCATTATCGAGAGAAAGGCTGACGAGAAAACCTCGAACCGCAGTAATCCTGACTTACCGGACAGTTATCGATGTCATCTCAAACTTGATTCGGAATTAAGTTCTAACACCATAAGCGGCGAATAAAACGTGTAAAATATGATTATCTTACGACTGCGTTCGCTGTTCGTTACGAAATTAATATTGTAAAACCTGTTCCGACTGCGCTGCATCTCCCTAATGGGCTTAGATAGCGTCGCAGCCTGGGGATATACGACCTGCTGACAAACCCTGCTCACAGTATTGAACTATCAACTGGACTTTCAATAAATACCAATGTTTACCTAACGATCGAACAACAGAGAACTTGATGAAGTCAAATTATGATAATTAGTATCGGTTTTATAATCCAGCACCGGTTCGGAAACTACAAGCGACTGTAGATGTAAACAAAGTGCGTGCACGTGTGAGCCGAGGCGGCGGCTCAACCACTACTCACAAACATAGTAACTGGCCATATTAATATACTATATACATAATTTATGTCAACGAGATTCTTAATCCGCAGCATTAAAGTGACAGACTAAATAAATTTCCCGTTTGATGCAAAAGGGCGTATGTGGGCCTTGAGAAGGCAGCCGAGGTGCCATTGTGGCCTGCAGAGGCCCAGTGTGAAGCAGGGATCCCACGCGCCGCAGCCCGCGCCAAACTGGTCGATCGACTTCAACTCTTGTCTTGCGCAACTCAGCACTACAGTTGGTTTCCAATTTTATGTTGACCGGTTCCGAAGTTGTCTTAGCCTTCTAATTTCGGCTCGTTTAGATTGGAAAATACGTCGTCGAAGATATCCGAAACGCAGAGAGATCGGGGTTTCACTCACGTACGTAGCGCACGCGGCCGAGAGTGTCGCCGCGGCATCGGCACCGGCATTAAGATTCCTACCAATCACTGTCGACGATCTATCGCCGGCCGCGGCCGTGCCATTCATTAGACACTTTACGATGATCGCTGTGGGATTCTTCATTGGGTACTGTTTTGGGAACGACGGAGAAATATTGGAGATGTCATAGCGATATCTGGGTATAACGGAACTGTTTGGAAATCTTAAAAACACATGTTCTGTTTGTATTAGATCCAAGATAACCTTTTCGATGTCATCGGTATTAAATTGCTAGAGTCTCATAGTTAGTGAACGATGGATGGCGGACGGCTCGCTTGCTGGCACTTCGGAATGAACTCGGTAAACATTCGACTTGATAAGTACTCTCAGAAGCAAGATTTAGATTACCTTCCCACTCGATCTGGTTTCCTTACACTTGTTCTGAACTGTCGAACTAATCGCTCCAGAGTTGTCTGCGTGGCGTGAGCGTCGCGTCGGCGTGGCGACGACGTCAGCCCACGCGCGCCTGTACAAATACTGTCGGCGGGGGACCGAGCACAAATCAACGCTAGCGGACGTGCCCCGGACCCCCCCGGGTTACCGGCGCAGGGCTGCCAGGATCTAGCTTCAGGCCTTTTGGAAATAAATACAAAATAATAATGGCACTAAAAAACTGAGCTAGGGTAAGTACTATTAATTAAGGTTAGAGAGCACCGGTGGTCTAGTGGCAGTGATCTTGTTTTCCAATAATAAGGTCGATGTTTCGAAACTGGTCGTGTAATAACGCTTATTTTTATCTGAAAAAAAATTATTATGCAAAAAACTTTTATACTAAGTAAGTTTTTTGTTGGATACCAATCTGTATTGGATCTGCAAGGTGGATTCATACAATCACTCGATCGAGAGTGAGTATTAGGAGTTTAGAGGCTCACCATGATGATTTAAGGTTAATTAGATTAAGTAGGTAGGTACTTCCGTGTAATAATAAAGGTGTAGGTACTGAAAGTTTGTTTTGTACTTGGGAACATTTATGAAATTAATTATGTCAGTTTAATTTACGATCGCCACAGATTATTTTATGGGACTCGCGTTTATAGCCATCATATGACATCTCCTAGTATTAAATTATATTAATATATAAACACGAGATTTAGTGCATTAGTAAAACACGTTAATTTACTCACAATACTATGCCTTTTTTGGATAGTTCTTCCATAACCGTCGTGATGGTGACCCCTAGGTACTAGAATAACAATGTCGTGTTCCGTGCCGTGCAGCGGCCCTGGCGCCCCGCAGCTCTGGCCGCGCCAACATCTCTCACCTCGCGGCCGTAATGAACAATATAAATGTGCCATTTGGCCTGCGCCCGCGCCGACGTCCACCAGCGAGCACCGGCACCACCAGCCGTCCTGCTGCCCTTTGCTGACCACTCTCAAACTAACTAAACACAAAATACTTTCCAATTTCAGATTAATTGATGAACCATCATTATAACGACGTATGTCATACAAGGTAAGTCAAAAGTTTATTTTTTAGGAAATTAGGTAAGGTTAGGCTAGGAGGTATTCGATTATTAGGTAGTTATTAAACAGCAGATTGAGAGGAATTCATAAGGCTACAGTTACTGTCAAAAGAGGTATGCCTCAGAGTCAGAACCTAGTATTATTCTGTGAATCGATCTAAAGTAAACGTGTCCTTATAAAGCATCAGGTGACCAAGAGGATGAACACAAAAAACAACTTTTACCAACATTATAATGCTCAAATTAAACGACCCACGATCATGATACCCAAATAAAAATAAAACTCACATAAACTGCCAAATAGCGTTGCCTATTATCTTAAAATTGTCCTTTTTCCGTCAAAAGGATGTGACAGGACTATTATATTATTAGGACCGTTTTGGGTAATGATAGAGGCGAGTGCGCGACCGCACCGGCCGCCGCCGCCGCCGCGAGGCACTAATCGTGCGCACAAAAACTTTGGGCACTTCATTATAATTATAACAGAATAATAAACAGTCAGTGAGTGGAGTTGTGCGTTTGTCGATTCGCATTCTTACCTCTGCCGGGAGTGAGCGAGCACCGAGCACTGGCTGGCGACTCTGACAGCCGCGGACGCTATACGACAGGAACCAATTAACCCGCCACGAAATCAAATTTTGAATCTCGAAAAACAACGATAAACCTTGAAACGGGATTCCAGATCCGACAGAGAGCTCGTCCTGCGCACAAATCTAACAGACAATAGTCGACGCAAAAAATAAGTTCCAAGCTGAATAATCCTGCAGGAATTTGAAATCGAAATTCGCGGATCGCATATTGCGAATGCTCTCGCGTGTTACTGCATTATTATTTAAGTTTGGGCTTTTAAAAAATGGTTCGGATAGCCCGGTGGATGGCGCGGTTTTTTTGGCGGCGCGTGCGCTGCGCATAATTGCCGAGTCGGACGCTAGAGCTTTTTGCCACGTAGAGCCGTTTGATGGCTGCTATTAACGTAATGAACTCTTCATACGAAGCGGATAAATTAACACTTGTTGTGCTTGACATTAACGCACGCAGTGAAATTGATGCTATAATTTTTTTTTTTTTAAAGTTTACTCACTTCAAAAGTAATACTTTAAATTTATGGAGATTTTTATCTCAGAATCTTTGGCGATTATAATGATGCTCTTAATGTTGTTTGTAATCAAACTAATAAAATAGCTACAATTCTATGGAATAATGAATGAAATGGTGCTACAATACACTAACAAACAACAATAATAGCGGATAGTTAAAACGAACACAAAAGACATTCCAGAATGCAGGTAAGAAAAGGGGTATCAGACCCTTAAAAACAAAAATCGGTCGAGTGTAGCTCCGAGCGATGGCCGAGACGTCTCGTTCCTTTTACGCCGCACAAAAAGTAATTTAGGCCGATGACGGTATCCAATATGATAACAGGAATCCCGTTGCGTAGCCTCGGGGGCTGCCACAATCCACATTATTTTATAAAATCGAAGGCGACGCCGAGAGATGCTATCGCTGTTTTTGTCGCTAACGATTGTCTGCCGAATAGCTGACCTCAGGAGGAGCCATTGTGGAAGGCAGACGGGCACGGGGTGGGGGGAGGGGACAGGGTGCCGGGGGCAGCCGTCACTCACCCGCTCGTCCGTCAAATGTCATTCGGATCGCAACACAATGGAATAGACTTCGCAAAAATGGGTACGCGTGTCGTAGCCCCGACATCCTCAACAATGGCCGGAAAAAACAAACAATCGAATAGAAATCGAAAACAGAATTTCTTTCTGATGCGACAAAACGGGATTTTGGAAATCCGGTTTTTAAATTTTTGTTTGGTTTGGTTGCCCGCGCGCCTGCGGAGAGCATTGTCGACATGTCAATAGGGCTCGGGGACTCAATAATGACAATCCAATGTTGGAGCCACTAAGAGCCTATGAGTATTGAGTATCCTACTTAACGCAAGGAGACGTTTGAATAGCTTGAAAAGCTTTGGGTGGCTTCCGTCCTCCGCAGCTCTTGCGTCGCGTCACACACAACCCGAGCCTTCTTCCGAATAAAAACAGTATTTTCAATGTCCATGTTATTTTAATCATTAGTACACTCCAGAACTGTGTTCTTGGTAAAGCGTTTGACAAAGGAGTGATACGTTGTAGAGCTAAATAACAAGTGGTTGCTTTGCTATCAGAGTTTCATTTAAAATTATGTTTATGACAGTGACTGAACTTATTCTTGTATACATAGTCGTGAACTTACTTGCCGTGCGAGTGATGCAAGATTGGCCTACGTTTCTGTAATTTTATAAAAAATAATATTCTATAGCTTTCTTAAGATTAGAATGTGGGATTTAACTCTGAGTCTAATCTAATGAACATAAGTCTAAAAACAGGAAATTACTTTTCTAAATCCGCAGTAACATTCCATTTGGCAGACGTAACCAGCCCACAGCCACGCCACACCGCATCGGTTACTCTGACGGTGAGTATCCGTAACTCTTGTATTTATTTCAGCTGAAAACATACTCTAGAATAACTCTGTTTCTTGTCTGCTGTTTTGTAATAGGATGTTCTCGTGTGGTTGGCGTTATATTTTCATTTGATAGTAAACATTGTAAAATAGCTCGTATTTTGTTGTAATATGGTGTTATGGGAGCGGTGGGTGGTATACAATAGCGGGCAGAGGTCGCGCGGTGGACGCGTCACAGCACCTGCATGCCCGATGGCGATGAGGAATTTGCAGAAATAGACATAAGGTGGTATACTTATTGTATTCACATACCCCATTCAGATCGTGTATTCTCGATGTCCCCATTAACCGTGTCCCCGTTAAAGGGGAAAGTGAGATTTTAATAAAATTATTAAAAAACATGCCCGTTGTCCTCATTGTCAATAATCTGTTAATGGGGACAGTACCATTTAAATAAAATAATAAAAAAATTAGGCTGGATTAGACCAAAGATTATAACCAAATGGATTAGACCAAACTCGAATAGGCACTGTTTATCGAAGAAATCGTAGTATTTTGCGTGTAACTGACAGTTTACTTGTATTTATTTTGACATTTCTTATTCCGCAGAATAGTTATTCTAGAAGCTGGTCGAATCCAGCCAGTTATAAACACATGCTTACTAGATATTAGGAATACCTCTTTCTTTATTCCAGCAGTGTTTATTAGATACATAATGTCGGTTCTGATATCATAAAATTAATTATGTGGATTGAGCACAAATATAATGGCATGAGATACAACTCGAGGATGGTTCCCACTAAAGCTACTGAAATACAAGTAAAGCAAAATGACAGCTCACGTACTTTATGGCCATAAAAACGATAACAGTAGAAAGATTACGATTTTGGTTTCTACCAATACGAGATGCAACAGGTTTCCGAATAGACCGTGGGAAAACATTGTCATCGATAGCCAACCAAGAAAACACAACATTTTATAAAAGTTTATAATTATTTTATAATGCAAACCAAAACGGTTAATATTCTGGACATATTCTGCTCCGAGTGACACGCAACGAGGGTCAAATCATATTTGAAAAGCTGTTATTGTAAACGTTTTGTGCTAATCACAAAAAAACCACAAAAAGCGATGTTCTAAAAAAGTTGCAAAACCATCACCGGTAATGTTAGCGACAAAAAAACATCTTTGTCAAAAGGTGAGAAAAATCCGCTAATTAACACGTCGGTCGGTCCCGGGCGCCCTGCAGGAGGCAGGCTGTACCAGCATTGTCGCTTTCATAAAAATATAATTAGCTTCTGTTCTGGCGTATTGTTATTGAACGAAATCCATCGCACTCTCGCAAAACAGGGAATCTGTTTACGAGTCGATGAACAGTAATTATAGAGGAAATACCATCACAAAATGTCAAATGAAAAATCCAGTCATCATTTGTAATTGGAACTGTTTCGGGAATAACGACGGTTTTACGATCGCAGGAGCGGGAATTACTGTTCAAATGTAAATAATGGCGGCAAAAAAAACGGCAGAATGCCGTCCCTTTGTCGCGTGCCGTTTGCGTTTGTAATGCTTGTATAATTAATGCCAGTGCAGAGATACCTGCGCCTGCGCCGCTCTAGTGCGAACCCGCGCGCGCGGCTCAGGTGCATCTTTATTTGACTTTTTTTGCTTCTACTTCCCCTTTGCATAAATTAACATTTCTGCGACAGCCTTGGCCTGGAGGTCATTGATCATCTCACTAATTATATCGATCCTCATAGCTTTAAAACCAAAACAATTTTAAATAAAAAAAATGGTAAAGAGATTCTCGTCTTCAAGTTCAAAGTTATCAGAAAGTGTTGGCGCAAAATTTTTTGGTTCTATAAGCGTCGTGAAGTCCATCATTATTTTTATTTGTCGAACTAGTTACAGATCACCGAGCGCATTGTTATCTGCTGCGAGCATCTTTACAAAAGCTTTACTTTTAGATTATGAATCTTGTATAACTTAATCTTTGAGTTGAATTTTATTTACTCCAAAATTTTCATCGCGCATCTTCAATCGCATTTCTGTTATTTCAGAATGCTTCTTATAATGAATTGTTTTAAGGGTTACTTTTCTTTGTCAGATCGAGGGGTCGGTGTCACCTGGTCGGCAAAGGTCGGCAGCTGGGCTCATCACTTGACTCGCGCGAAAGGGATGCGGCCCCTGTGAATCTCTACCGGAATCCTGGGAATCTGTGCGCTTGTACAGATAACTACACAAAACACGCGTTTTCTACACAATGGTAACGGGATATCTTGCTGCACAATTTTTGAAGATGACGTTCGTGTTTTGTCAGACCAGTGTTCAACGATGCTAGCTTTCGTTTTAATAATGCATGAAACAACAATTTTGCATCAAATAACATATTCGTAAGGTAACAATGTTTACACTTTAGTTAATTCATGAAATGCAGCAATATGTTAGAAAAGTTTTAAAACTTTAAGAAATTACATTGTGTTTTGACTTTCTTACTGAGCTCATTATGTATTTCATGTGGAAATTTCAATTTGTGAACCAAATAAAAAAAAAAAAAAAAAAACGGTTCACGTATTTATTAATATTCGTATGTATACTTTGTAGTTATAAAGCGAATAACAATCGTGCTCAGAGTCAATGTAAATCAGAGAACATCCGTTACCATCCTGCTTTAAGTAGAAGAATAGCAGATTAAATGGAAAAATAAATTAGAATAAGTATAAAAAGATTTGTTACAAAGAGAAACACGAGATGAGCGTGTACGCCACTTCGCCGATTTTCTAATAGATCACAAACATTCATCTCCAAACCAGTTTTCGTGAGATCCGTTAGTGGTTTATGTAAATTATTTAGTTTATGATATAGCTCCTAGTTAGCATTCGAAAGATTCGACGAAAAATACAGTCAATGTCTATCGGCGCGTCGCTCGTACCCACAGATAACGTAAAATATAGCTCCCAAATTATAGAAAGTATAATTTATTGCACGCCGTATAAACGCATTAGCAACAAATAACAAATCTTCACATGTTTAGTGATCGACGGTAATCTGTTGGCAGCGCGAGAGTAAACAAATGTAGAGGCGAGTTATAACTGAGGGTCAGACAACCGTGCAAATTGACGTGCCCGTCCGCGATACCATCTCTACGGTAGAGCTGCCCACACTTACCTGCGCCTCATGAGAATACCTACTCATTGATTCAATTGAATTAGATTGCAGTGCACGTCAAAATTCAGCTCCTGAGAATTCACTTCAACGGTCAATAGAAACAGATTGTGGGAACGTTTGCCGAACGATCGCCGTTACAGAAAGTAACCGTTCAATAAGATCGTTGTTGTAATAAAAGGAATTCGATTAGTATGCACCTTCGGGATGGACGATAGAGTCGCGAGGGATCCAAACTAGTTTGATCAAACGGACATCTCATAGAGCGCATTGTCCGCATGCACAGAACCGGATGCTGGCCGCGCGGAGAGGACGATCACGAGCTCTATAAAACCAGCCCTGAGACATCTTTTTGTGGTGCTTGCTGACCGGGCGGGTACCCCTCCGGCCGCGGCGCGCCATTCATCCCGCGAGATGAAGGGGTCGTCAGCTGACGCCGGACCGCGACGCGCTCTCGCGGCCTAACGGACCGTTTTTGATCAATTATCCGATCTAGCCGAACCCGCTCCTAACGCACTCTACACTCGCTCCCATAGAAATTGAAAGCTAACCTGTTTTTATTTCAATAACGACCGTTTGGAATTACGTAGATTACGTCTCAGAATATCCGCCCGGGACAATGGGAGAAATCGAAGGAGGATGCTGCGAGATAATATCGCGTTTCGTGAACTCTGCCGATGTCTAATTTCCAATACAATGGAGGTAAAAAACTCGCCCAAAATAAATGTGTCACAGTGCCACCCTCCGCAGCCGTGGTGCGCTGCGCTGGTGCGCGGGCGCAGACAATGGACAAAGGAGCCCTCGCGAGTGTTTGGCGGCGCACAATGCTGCGCCCACGCACATTGTCGCGCACCCGACACCGACGCGGCTACACTAGAGCACGTGCACGTAGAGCGCGACTCCCAGAAACATGTAAATCACCTATTCTCGAGGTGAAAGTTGAACAACTTGAGAAAAGTAAAAGTCGCGGCAGACGAGTCGATGCCGCATCTGCCTCTGCGTTCATATGATAATTCACTTTGTCGATATGCGGGGGCGTGCCCGCTAAAGGGTTTGTTGCGATTGTGGTCCCTTATCGTGTTCGGGCACACAATGGACCGTCTCGGATTGTGTTCTACAAAGAGTCAAGAGGACCCAAAAAAACTCGAGACTCATCGCATTCGTTTGGAGCCGTTTTACTTTTCAATAATCTCCTACAAATCGGCGATATCTTCGTGACGATCGCTCTCATATTTATAAAGACACCATTCATTATTGCTTGACGTCGCGTTTTGTTAGAGTTTGAATCGCATGATTTATTCTTTCTTTGACAAGCAAAACAGTTGATATGGTGGTCTCCGATATCTACATCTTCGTTATTCATGCAGTCACTTCGTGTTTGTCGCGACTAGTTTTGAGTCTTTTGGAATATTTATCAAAGCCACTGAAATCGTCCTTGACATATTGGCATTGTAAATCTATAACCAGTGCGTTGATTAATTTAATGTTTCAAATCATAGATTACTACCGATTGACACAGTGGCATTCAAAGTTTGCAATAAAACTAAATGCGAAAGTCAGCGGATGTGATGAGCGAATCGTTTAAAACTTTAATTACATTTTTGATTGAATGATCGATAGTGGTCTGTGATCTGTGTGCAGTCTAGGCATGGCCATTTGTTGCCATTTGCTGTTAATGGACGATTTGACCACTTACCACTGCTCGTGTTGATGGCAATCTCTTAAACGGCAATTTGTCGGTGGCACCCTAAAGGAGTTTTTACATGGCGCCATATGTCTCGAATCGGAGAACAGTTCGAATGCATGTGCGTTTTAATTGTGCCATTATGGCGTGTTTGGACCCTTTGGGGTCAGTTCCGTGATTTGTGGTGACTCTTGCAACCTGTTTTGTCTAACGGTTGCAATAATTTAGCAGAGATCTATAAATGTTAATCCTGATTGCGTTTTAAAGCTTAAAAACAAATTTTATTTTACAAGTTTAAAAAAAGATTTTACACACAACCAATTCATAGAGGTACTACAATCAACTCGTTATAAAGATTCAGTGTAACAACAACTTGTTGGTAAATAATGCATTTCTGTAGTAAATTATTTGGATAAAATTGTTACCAAGTTTTGTCATAAAAGTGGTTTCGCGACCGCGGGCATGAGCTAGTGTGCGCCGCGGGTCCACCTCCTATTGTACCGCGCTACCGATTCGCCGCGCCTATTGTGCCGCCGTTTCCAGCCAAAACGTAAATAAAGGCAGATGTTACCACACTCCAAACGTTACCACATATCTGCAGCCGACATATTACCGAATCCCACTTCTAAATTTGCAACCGTAACTTGCTCCGTCAAAGTTGAAATTGCAAAAACACCGGTTTCAACATACGTCGGTATGCGGTCGTCGTATCTAAGCTGCAAGGTCCCGGCGCGGGTGTGTGGGTAGTTTTACAAAACCAAAATTGTAGCGACAGTGTTTAATAAAAATTTAATAAAAGTCATGATACGAAGATGGTACTGACAGGCGTCGATCGTACCGTGCGTGATCGACGAGCAGCGCCGCGGGACGCGCTAGTCTCACCTAACACTCAGCTTCATATCACACTGTAATAAACATGTTGTGTAATAAGCTGATTTAATAATACTCTGCGGCATATCATAAAAATATTGGTTTACATACGCGAGCAAAACCTGTAACTTTCTCGCGCCCTAATCAAATCAGCATATTGATATGATCTTAATATATGTAATCTAATACACTTAATAAATTAATCATTAAACAAGTGTAAAACTTATTACTTGTAACTGGCTGTTTAGTTTACGAGCTAAAAACAAATTTTGTACCTTTAAAGTATTGCCCGAAATAGCCAGAAATAAATCTAATTCATTTAAATAATCGGCTCGGTAACATCACCTAAATGGCGATGTGTTATTGTAATGTGGACACAGGTGGTTATTGGGCATATCTTAAGGTCAGCTTGTTCAAACTGTTTCTGAATCCTGTAGCATTCATGTACTGAATTCTGTTAAATTTTTGTAATATCGTATCGTAGTACAAAAGGAAGATATACATAAATTCTGACCCCACCGCTTCGTAAGAAACAGTAACTACGAGTACATGCTACCACGTGTGTACCACAAACATTTGCAAACCATGCAATACTTGTCTCTCAGCGGGAACAGAGCCCAAAACTTCTTGCTTCACAACCAGGCATTTCAACCTGAAAGTATGTCCTTATTTAGATTTCAGATTTACTTATCAATCATCTAAAACATTAGTGTCGATTCCGTTGTAGCATTTTATAAACTTAAAAGCTAACTAAAATTATCGCGGTCCTTTGTATTTTTATTCATTAGAAAAGGACAGCAGAAATTTTAGTTAGTTTAGTTTTAATTCATAGATTCAACAGACGAAAAATCTATAGTACTACTCCGCTTAACCTTTTAATCAATGAGGTCACACAGTTAACACAATTAATCTCAAAAAAAAAATATTGACACGTGTTTCATCCCTCTACGGGACATCATCAGGACCATCGACTTGTTCTCCAGTAGACGTGTTGCTCTGTCGAGCGCTGGAGCCAAAGTCATTTTTCTTTTGAGGTTATCTGTGTTAACCGTGTGACCCCATTGTCTTTCATACCAAGCAAATAAGTATTCATAAAAGCCTGTAAAGAGATTTTAAGAGTAGCAGAGTTCTTTGTGATAGAGCTCGTCCGGGGAAGGACTACCACCATACCTATTTATGCCGCCAAGCAGTAATGCTCGCATTGCTGTGTTCCGGTGTGAAGGGTATGGTTTCCGGTGAAATTACTGGCACATGAGGCTTTCGATCTTAGCTTCAAGGTAACCCGCGAGTGATACCTCTGGTATTGCAAGCGTCCATAGGCTGCGTAACCGCTTGGTTGCCACTTCAGTTGTATAAAAAAAAAAAACTTTTATGAAAAACACAAAACATTAAAACAAACGAATAAAAGTAGAAATAGCTCACAGAGTCACCATGTGGTCGCATCATCTAATCTCGCCACTATTATCAATATCATTTTGCGTTGAGTAATTACATTAGCAATTCTTCCACTCAATAAAGCAGCACCACCGACTTTGAGTAGTTCCACTGCACTTCACGCATTATCTCCAATAACGTTAACTGTCTGTCTGACCAACAAGGGACAAACATTATACACTGCACCTACGTCATATTTTTTTAACTTACAATTTCTTGAATATACTTATAACCCTACAAACAAATCAAAATATTTTCATAATAGTTTTAAGCAACTGTTCTGGTTAGTTCTTAACCCACAATCTATACAATTGTCTGGTAACTTGGTTTATGAGTTTATACATCATAACAAACAATGCTTCGTAGGATTAAGAATGAATGAATGAATGAATGAATGAATGAATGAATGAATGAATGAATGAATGAATGAAAATTCTTTATTGTACTTACACCAAACTTAATAACTAAAACTAAAGACTACAAGATAAAACAAAATGTATACGTACAATGGGCGGTCTTATCGCTAAGTAAGCGATCTCTGCCAGACAACCAATAAGAAAGAAAGAAAGAACGAAAGAAAATACATTTATTGACTTCCCAAAGAAAAAACGAACAAAAGAATAGGCAACAAAGAAAGTTAAAAACAAAATAATAAAAGGTATCAACAAGTTTGTAGGTAGGTACCTACCTAAGTAGGTAGGTACCTACCTAAGTAGGTAGGTACCTACCTAAGTAGGTAGGTACCACCTCCTTACAAATTTAGTATTAGGATTAGTTAGTAAGAGTAGTTTCTTCGTTAAAAATTCGAGTTTTTGAAATAAAAGTAAATAAGTTTGTATGACTCAGTGGCCAACTCTAGTTATTGAAATGTAAATGAATAAGCTAGTTCAATAATTTCTAGACTTTTCGAAAATCTCCTGCTATTCAAAGGGAAGAGAAGAGTTCTGGTTTCTGGATAGAAAAAAATAAAAAACCCCTGCGCAGGGTTTGTCTGAGGGGATTTGTGGAATAATCCAGTTTTTTTTTTATGTCAGCAAGTGACAAGACGATCAAGGCGCTTGCCTGGTGTTAACCATAATTGATGCAGTGCCACACAAAGCTAAAGTTCTGCGTGGCACTGCACTGTGCTCATCACCCCGAGACGTGGTTTACACCCCGAGACGTGGTTTAACAACCACGTCTCGGGGTGATGAGCAGTCTCTTTCGCCCAGTAATTTCATTTGATACAGTGCCCTTCAAACCTAAACACAGTGCAGCTTGCACACTACTGCTTGGAGGTAGAATATCTGACACTGCGGTGGTACCCAAGACGGACTCTTGCTGAAGAGTCCTACCACCAGTCTCTTGTTCTTATCCACAACAAGTGGCTCTAGCACAGCACCCTCGCGACTAGTTGACTCCAATTCATTGTGTGGGCACTCATCAATCACTTCCGAAGTTTATCAACAAAAAACTCGAAATACTTTTAATTTTCGCTTTTGTAGTCAATGCCTATGTTTGAGCAGTTGTAGTGAAATCGTAAGGCCATGGCATTGACGACCGATGTGGCGTGGCGGGCGATGGTCCGCCTGCGACTGAGGAGTTTGCGGGTTCGATTCCCGCCTTGGAACAAATGTTTGTACGATCTGCAAATATTTGTTCCGGGTGTTCTGGGTTTTTTCTATGTATAATAAAAAATATCTATTTAAGTATTGTATATCAGTCATCTAGTACCCATAACACACGCTCTGCTTAGCTTGGGGCTAGATGATGCTGTGTGGATTGTCCAGCATTATTTATTTATTTATTTATTATATATAGATTCTTAGCCGGTCGTGCACGAATGCATTTTCCTTATCGCCCAAATAGAATACTCCAACACTATTTAAATATATAAGATCGTGTTAACTGTTTAAGTGGTCGTTAGCTTTAAAAATGGTATATCGGTAGAAACGTAAAAAATGACATCAATTAGGCTTTGAGTAGTTAGGCGTTTCAGTATTCGGGCGAAGTAAACTAATAACTAACTCAAGGAAAACATGATGAGAAAAGTGGCATGTCCAAGCAAAAAAAAAAAAAACATGTGACCATGTGCCAGTGTCCCAGCAGTGGGAGCATTATTAGAAGACTGACATGATGATGACGAGTCAGTATGTTTAATTTGCTAAGACGACACAAAAAATATGTAGATATTATTCAAAAGTTTAAAATATAAGAAGA
Source organism: Colostygia pectinataria (assembly GCA_951394395.1). NCBI lineage: Eukaryota > Metazoa > Arthropoda > Insecta > Lepidoptera > Geometridae > Colostygia > Colostygia pectinataria. Next base: position 13,732,013 of record OX596353.1, on the reverse strand, counting down.
TTTGAAGACGGAAGTTTCTCGCAGGGTACAATTTTTTATGACTAACAGATTAAAATTATTCAATCTTAATGTTCTAAGCTTTTTGCAAAGTGTGTCAGCAGATGAGCTGGAACTAACAATTTATTATTTAGAAACTGTGATTAAGTAGTCAAATTAATGTAACATTAAATTGTGGTGCAGCTTTCTAGTCAAGCTAGCTTTATTTACATAATATTGGGGAAAAAAGACGATATTTTAGATTGTAGCTAATTTTATGTTTAGCTTAAAACCGATGTAGAACTCAATACTCCAGATACAAGTAAAATGCTAAGAAAGAAATAAAAACAAATACAACTTCAAGAAAAACTGTTAATTAATAGTTTTTCTTTACTCTAAAAAATTATTGGACTCGGATCGGAACCCAACGCTATTTCAAGATAATTTAAAATTTTATAAGTAACAATTTTTTTTGTTACAGGTTTTTGTTTGATGGGCTAAATAATAAAAAATAGCAAAATTCCGAGTTTATTTTTTATTCCGGACTGCATGACTGTGACAAATGCCACCACTAAGCGCATTTCAACTTAAACTCCTACAGATTTTAAGCAAGTGCTGTTTTTTTTATTTATATTCAATTCAATTCATTTAATTTATTTTCTCTTTTGGCACAGTATATGCACTTAGACACGTCAAAACATTACAATAAACATTGATATACTTGTCATAATACAGTCACTAATATATTCAAAAATAAACATCAAATACAAAAAATAAAAAAATTACTATTTTTATTGTACAAAACAGTACAAACAATAAAAAATTTAAATCTATAATTTTGGAAATTATTTTCATAATGCACCATAACACTGGAAAGAATATTTTATCCTGTCTCTTAAACTTAAGCTTGGCTTTGATGCTGAATAACTTGATTGTAAGTAAATCAGAATTGCTACAGTTTTATTGTGAAATGAGATAAGAATCTTTAAATAAATCAAATAAGCAGTTGTGTGCGATGCAACAGTAATCAAATCAATTAATTAAGCCCCCTGCACACTGTCGCGGTTGCGGTTAGAAGGGCCACTGATTTGTCCACGGGTTTATAATTAGACTCTTGTGTTCCGTTACTTGTGGCAAGTGAGAGAACGTGAAAAGGATAGAACTGCCTTTAATTTTTCAGACATTAACTTTACTCAGCTTTAAGAAAATAAGCTAATAGCAAGAATCATGTCAAAAATATGCAACCCCAGCTCTTTTCGTTGTCAGATTTTTTTAAGGTTGCAGCTTGTTAAAATGGGCCTAGATTAATTCATATTCATTAGTCATTTCAAAACATGTCACAGTGATCCTTGTGATTTTATTGATTAACACTATTTTCGATTTGAATTAGAATTTTTTTGCTTAGCTTTACTTTGAAGACAATAGTTCAGGATATGGACAGATACACAAAAATTACGTTGGTATGTATGATTATGTATAAACAAAATTTTCACTAAAAACGGGATATTTACAATGATTTGTGAGTTTTATTGATTCCCGATAGGAGTTCTCCCGTGATGATGGTGCATGTAACTGCGCCAAAATATCGGGAATCAATAAAACTCATGGTAAATATCCCGTTTTTAGTGAAAATTATGTTAATAACCATGATAGATTTAAAAACTATATGTATAAACATAAGAAAAGGCTAAACAGAGCGATGACATAGGTGCTGCTGTAGCTGGCAGCAAGTGGATGAGAAGAGTCGAAGATCGAGCTCGGTGGCGCGCTTTAGGAAATACATACGTGAAGCGAACTGCAATGGATTGATGATTGTGATGTCGACGAGAAAAGTTTTTTTTTTATACAACTGAAGTGGCAACCAAGCGTACGGCCCACAAGATGGTAAGCAGTTACCGCAGCCTATGGACGCTTGCAATACCAGAGGTATCACTCGCGGGTTGCCACCTTGAGGCTAGGATCGAAAGCCTCATGTGCCAGTAATTTCACCGGAAATCATACCCTTCACACCGGAACACAGCAATGCGAGCATTACTGCTTGGCGGCAGAAATAAGTATGGTGCTAGTCCTTCCCCGGGCGAGCTCTATCACAGAGAACTCTACTACTCTTATATATTCATATCTTTCGGCCAACGTAATATAGTTCGTAGTATAATTCGACTCTAAAAAATGAATGGTTCATGAGTGTTAGAAACTTTCACAATACTAACTACTCATACCATTTTAAGCGGAACTTCATTCCTCTAATACAGGTATTTTTATACATAAAAGGGTACCAAACGCATTTTATATATGTATAGATTAAGATAATGAATAAACAATTTGTATTTGTAGTTCACGTGGCTCTACTTTTTTTTTTCTAGCCTATACTGTCCCACTGGGCAAAGGCCTCCCCTGCATTCCTCCACTCATGCCTGTCCTATGCCATCTCCTGCCATCCCTTGTGGAAGATGTCTAAGTCGTCACGTCAGCGTTTTTTTGGCTCTATCAAAACGCAAAAAATAGTTTAAAATACAAGAACCACTTTGAAACGTCTTAAAGTCTATGTAACGCCAGTTGCAAGCGCACCAGCGCAGTACAAACGTAAGCAACAGCTCTCAAGCACGTCTGTGACAAATTGACAAATCAATGCAGCCACAATAAGCGCACAAAAAACCACCCCCACCCCCTCGACACGCAAATCGTGTTACTCTAATCATATTATACCCTCGGTTGGCTCAAGCCGACTCCGGCTGATGAGCTATTCTTTGTAACGGCTCAATTTGTGGCTTATTTTTTGAGCTTTTTAAATAATATTCAGGAATAAGCATTAACTGGCCGTGCATTCGTTTCTTTGATGTTATATCATTTAGACAAAACCAAATCATAATGACAGCCTTCCAATGTTCCTGTTGTAGCATACTGGCCTACTCTCGAACGAGATCAGTGATCGGATATTAATTAACGCAAACACAATGCGGTTTGTTGAAAGAAAACTAAAATACTAATTAGGTACGTTATTATTATACCTACTAAACAATGTTTTTTTTTCTATACAACTGAAGTGGCAACCAAGCGTACGGTCCACAAGATGGTAAGCGGTTACTGCAGCCTATGGACACTTGCAATACCAGAGGTATCACTCGCGGATTGCCACCTTGAGGCTAAGATCGAAAGCCTCATGTGCCAGTAATTTCGCCGGAAACCATACCCTTCACACCGGAACACAGCAATGTAAGCATGTTGTTTTGATCATCCATCGCCCATTTATTTCCAAATCAACTGATATTCTTTGAATACTAAAATTAAATAAATACTTATTGCAAAACCGAAGTAGACGCAGTTGTGCAAATGTCACTCAGTTGTCACAGACACAGTTGTTTCATCCGTCACGTCTTAGGTGACTTCAGACAATCGACAAGCGAGTGGCTTTATCGCCGCAATCAAACGTGCTTTCCTAAATACGTACGTAATGACACTTCGGTCTATAAAACATTGTTAAATCAAAGTTGAAATTGGAATACGTTTTGCTGTCACACTTTATGACAGAGCTGTCAACCGCAGTGCAAATTAGACTTAACCAAAACGTTTCCGTTACTCTAACTTTTATAGCAATAAGCTCCCAGTTTCTTTTACGACTTGATGGAATGTAGTAGCAATGCTCCCGATGCGCGATGCCAAGACGCGCTAGTGTAAAGTACCTATTTTCATTTGTAATTGTAAAAAAAACCGAGCTAAGGATCTTACGGTAAGTGTACTTTGTGTAACAAATCCTATGAGAGTATGTGCAGTCTAGATAAGTAATTGTTTGCTTCTACTATTGTTTTGTGTTAAAGAATTGTTGACCCATCCCATTCATTTTAAAATCCAGTCCATCCAAAGGTTGTCTGTAAGAAATTGCTCACAGCGATAAGACCGCCCATTGTACTTCGCTATACTTATTTAAATTGTGTTCCTATACTTTGTTTTTTTTTTTTTTTTATGTGTTACTGTGTACAATAAAGAGTTTTCTATTCTATTCTATTCTATTCTAGATCATACACACACACAGTTATCTAAGGAATCCCTTTTATTCAGGACTAGCTGCCACCCGCGACTTCGTTCACGTGGAACTCGGGAACCGTACTTTGTTTCGGGATAAAAAGTAGCATATGTCCTATTCCCGGTCATTATCTATCTATGTTTTAAATTTCAGCCAAATTGATTCTTGGTTGTCGAATTAGAGAGTAACAAACCTCGAAACATACAAACTTTTGCATTTATAACATTAGTGTGGTAGTGTGATTACTGTGATAGTTAGATACTCGAGTGCTTAGCGTAAACGCAAACAAATTTTGACATTTGAATGCCACTAATAAAAGGTAAGCGCAAATAAAACTCTCGGCCGCTAATGATACTCCAATAAACCATACAAACTCAACACTAAACGTACAATAAATAAAAATTACAAATTCAAATGGAGTGGGCCCGGGAGCGCCACTACTCGGCCGCGGTCGCTGACTCCGCCGCCAACAATACATAATAAAATTATAATGGCGTTATTTGTTTATCAATAAACGATTTGCATGTGTTAAGTGCGCTCGGGTGGAGTGGCTAGTGTGCTGGGATTAGCATCTGAATGCGCCGGCGCAGCGCGGTGCTGCCCGCTGACGTCACGTCACAGAATCTATTTACTATGGCTTGGGAAAAACTGATGACTGTTGGTAGCGCTTTCGCTTTGGCGATTCATTGAACTTTTATGTAACAGTACATTTTTCCTGTACAAATTTTGCACCTCTTTTTACCTCTTTTCAGGAGAAAGAAGCAATGTAATGCTAACTATTCTAGTTGTTGATACGTTGGAGCTTAAGCTACTCGTATTATATCGTAAACGTTTTTCTAAAAATAAAAGAAAAAAACATTACGCTTTGTTAGGAGCTGACAACAAATAATTGCACTGACATACCTTGGTATCCATAGTCGTGAAGTTTCTCTCGTGAGTTAGTTTTCGAATCAATTTTAGTTCAATAAGAAATACTGCTAAAAAAGGCCGCTACAAAAAATCGGCGCACTTGCCTACGGCGTTGAAAGTCAACGCGTCGCGTCGGCGCGTGCGCACGTTTCATTTCAGCAAGTCCAGTTTCATTTCCGCTCAAATGCTTTTGTAAAATAATTTGAATATTCCATCTGAAAGTGAAGCCGCCTTGAATACATTTAAATTAATTACACACACTAATATGGCGTACGCTCCAAGGACGATTTTTGCATATGTTCGTAACGGCATTAAAATATAGAATATGCGATGATTTTTTATTTGTTTTTACATAACTTTGACGCGATAACATTTTACTAATAGCTACCAGCCGTGTGTTTTGATAACAGAAGATGTATTATTATTATTCTAATTAAATCGTTATAGCAGATGTTTTTATCAGATCTCGGTATTTCTTCGATCACTTTTAAATTTATTTCTTTATATCAAGTTATTTTTTGAAACACAAAACACTCTTTTTCTCACAAAACTTTTTAATAATGTCAATGATTTATCTGTATAAAAATAGGGTCAATGTTTGTCGATAGCCGTGTCGCGGCGTTCATAGCTATCGGCGTTAAACACTGGTTTATGTTTGACATTAGGATAGCTTCTATGGGATGATATAATCTTTTAGCGACAGAAGAGAATAATTGTTAATTATGGAATGATAACGTTTCCGTTGGCCTTAGACTACAGCCTCGTTTTTATCTACTAGATCATTTTACCATCTTACGCAAGAGCCACCTGAAGGTGGTTTTACTCGTCACCCATTTGGGCTTTGTTCAGGGACCCGTCTGTTCAACGGTACGACTGACCTGACCCCATCGTTTTGGTAACCCCTCAGACAGAACATGAGTTCACTCATCACCCAGTTAATTTGGGCGGTGTTCAGAGACCTGCAATCTCATAGAACACGAGTCTCACTCACCACCCCAACCCGTTGGTTGGATGTTGTTCAGGGGCCTGCTTGTTCAACAGTACGATGGGTCTTATCGTTTTGTTCGTCCCTCTGACAGAACATGAGTTCACTCATCACCCAGTTAATTTGGGCGGTGTTCAGAGACCTGCAATCTCATAAAACACGAGTCTCACTCACCACCCCAACCCGTTGGTTGGATGTTGTTCAGGGACCTGTTTGTTCAACAGTACGATATGTCTTGTCGCTTTTGTAGTCACGCTGAACATCAATGTCTCTACTTTGACATTCGTTACTCTACTCTTGCTGGACTAAGTCCTCGTAGGGCCACCTCCATCCCCTCGCCCATTACCGAACCTTCTCCTCTAATAGACAGCTGTTTAACTCTTAGTCTGTCCTCGTCAGTCATTGTCTCTAATAACCGACCTATTCATGTTACGCTATTATTTCTTAGCCGTCTTATCATAATTCGTGTACGCTAGCACTTAGTATATCAAGGGGGACTTACCAACCACGTTGTCGGTGCTCATAATCTTTGGCGGTGTCCCACTTACCCTCGCGCACACCGCCCTTTTCCCACCTTTTTCTCTTTGTCCCTGGCGAGGTGGTGACCGAGCCACACTTGCTCTCACCCTCCTTCTTGCCCTTCATCCTTTTTTCTCTGTGTCTCGCAAGTCAGTTCCAACAACCAACCTGCGCAACCGCACACACATAACCTCCAAATTCTTCCCCCCGCCATTCCGTCCTCCTCGCACCATTTTTTCTTTTTTATTATCTATGGTAAGTGAAGTCAATCGCGTAACTCCGCGACAAGCCGGGTGCAAGATGCGCTGGAAGCTGACCGCTCACACAAAGGGTTGCAACCCCCGAATAACAAAACAGGTTTATACAAGTACACTAATTTAAATAAATACCTCTAGCGCAAGTGAATATTTTTATTCTAGTACTTTCTATAAACTATGTAAAATATAGTTAACGACCCGTGACCACATCTTTTATGCTTTCTTCTCTTATATTATTTTATAGGGGTAATAAATAATTTGAATATATTTTAAATTGTAGTAAGCTACCTACATACGTTTGCAACCATTACTATCTGTAAACTAACTTACTTTTACTTTGTAGGCAGACCAAATTTAAAACAGATCAAGCCTTTTCTTCAAGCTCGGCAAAATTAGCTTTCCTGTCTTTTGTTGGCAGCTACTAGTTTAGAAAACTCAATTAATCTATTACTTAAGTAGTAAAAAATATTGTAACTGAAAAATGGAGGCACGTGCTTCGGAGGGCACGTTAAGCAGTCGGTCCCGGCTTTTTCAAAGTTAGGCCATGACAGAGGCCTTTGGGCGGCCTAGAAACTCTGTCACCAGAGTTGGCCACTGACTCATACGAACGAACGAGCCACTACGATGTTTTTGATTATCTAAATCATAAACTTTCAAATTTCAATTTAGTAGGATTATAAGCTTTAAAATTAATACACATATTTTTTAAATGCGTGTTTTATAATAATGTTAAACATCTTTAAATCCTGAGTGACCTGATCATTTATTACCTTATGCATAAACATTTTAATTTGACTGTATTTCTTAATAAAAAAATACAGCACATATTAAATTCTTGTTTACGAAAACTGTAGGCTTTTGTAGAATATTTTGCATAATGGACGGCATTATTTTTATTTTCACCTAACCGTATCCTTATTTATTAAAATATTTATTTATTGAAACTTTGTATTTTTGCTCAGTAATACTTTATTGGCTGTATATTTTATTTTTTAAGATTTATTAATTAGCCACCAACTCTTAAAAAATCAAACAGTTTAATAATACTATTGCTACAACACGCACCCTAGTGTTAGTAATATAGTTTACAAATGATAATTTCCAACCTGACTGTACTTGTTTAATACATGGTCCACTATGGGGTTGCAAAATGCACATCGCCGTTATATTATTGATGTACCTCGTTTGATCTACTAAAATCAAATGTTAATAATAACTTAGTAAAAGTAAAGTAAAAGTAGATCTGGATCAGATTAAGCTATCTGTAAATAGATCATTTGTAACGGGGTCTTAACATGGCTCAACTATTTCATGTTTTTGTAAATGTTACCTTATGTTTGTGCGTTATGTAAATATTATTTTGTTTCTTTATTATGACTAATTTTATTATAACTTAAATTTTGACAGTAGAGTTTTAATTAATTAAATTAAATTTAAATTAAAATTAAATATTGAATATCGGTTGGTATTATTTTTTAAACAGTACTTTCTGGGCTCACACTAAGTAAAACTGACACGTTCTAACGATATACGACGATAGAAAGTCTCACTCATGTGCCTGTAATTTCACCGGAAACCATACCCTTCAAACCGGAACACAAAAATGCGAGCATTACTGCTTGGCGGCAGAAATAGGTACTGTGGCATAATTCATTTCCAAACTATGCAGTTGACATGCTATCAATCAATACAATGATAATATAGAATCCCTTCCAACACCCCACGACTCATGATCAGCGTGAAATCCCAGCTCGCTGAGCGGAGATACATGAAAAATGATTATAAACCAAATAGCTCAAATCCACAAAGACACGCTGAGTTATCCGGCTTTGTTCGCCTGTCACGTGATTTATCGCTGTGTATCCTACGAACGAAATAATAGTCGGACAAAGTTAAATACGCTACTTGGAGATTGATGGGCAATTGGTGATTGCTATAATATCGCGTATCTTTGCATAACAATTGGATGGAATTTGAGCCTAACCAAAAATTAATAAAATTTTTTTTGGGTATGCGTACTCAATCACTCTTGTTTCAGAGCAGGCTTGTGTCCCAGCAGTAGGAACATACTACAGCTGTAATGATGATCATGATGATCTACTGCTTCCTATACGAAATGATCATAGTGAGCTGCTACATTACAACACTAATGGAGGGACACTCAAAGATGGAGATAACCTGGCTTTTGCAAGTAGTAGGTTGACACAACCCTAGGACAGAATCGCAAGCTGCCTGTGACGTCACGTAGCACCGCTACGACTGCTACGCTACAGACTACGTCTGCTACGCTACATAATGCTACGACAAACGCTCGCCATTAGAATGCACTTACTTAACTACTATATCAAACAGATAAATCAGAATAAACTATATAGACAAACTAAATAAACGTCTTTCTGCGAGTTTTATAGGAACCCGGGGCGTGAAACGCGCTGATGACGTAAATGTTGCTTTGCGTACGGGCGGTAGGTATGTTTTTGGTATCTGTTTCACTAATTGACTGAACTAAACTATACTATACAGAAGCAAAGCTGGCGGCTGAGTTTTAGTACAAATTAAGTTAAACTCTGTTTCACGGAGTCAACATTTGGATGGGTCCAGTGGCAATTTCAACTGAGCGCTCCCGTGCTTCGGAGGGCACGTTAAGCAGGTCCCGCTTTTTTAAAGTTGTTAGGCCATGACAAAGGCCTTCAGGCGGCCTAGAAACTCTGTCACCAGAGTTTGCCACTGACTCATACGAACTTACTTTTTTACTTTTCCGTGCCCGGAGGTAGCCGCTTACTCACACTAACTTACTTACTTATTACGTGTTCTGTATTCCCTGGCGCGTGAGTAAGAGAGATAAATGGCTAGAATGAGATGTCTCTGCGATTCGATACGTCCCGCGCGGCTGCCGTGCCGCGTTGATTAACTGCATCTATTTAGTTTAGGGATTATGAAATGCTATTGTATTGAGCATTACGCTTCGTTTGTCAGCGTCGTGTGGCGGGCCATTATCCACTAAAGCATCGATATGTCAATGAGCAATTTGTAATAGTGAGCCTTGTTTATAAAATGAGCTATAAACCTCTGTTAGCTAGGATGTCTTCGAAATCTATCGTCGTCTATGTTCGTTGAAATATAAATGACAAGGAAAGAAAATACTTAGCAAGCTGCTATTTATAATATATATTTTAGAGTCCGCAATAAGTTGTCATAGGTCGATCTAACAAAAATAACCTACAGAATATTTTTTTAATAGTTGCAGTAGACATAATGGGCCTACTGCAACTATTAAAGATGAATAAATAAAGGAATACTAAAGATAACCCGCGTGTCAAGCGGTGGTTGCGGGTTCAAATCCCGCTTGAGGCAAAATAATTTTTGGGTACTACACTAATAAGGCTAACAGGAAACAGTAAAGGTACAGGTTCGTAGCCGAATGCAGGCAGAGGATGCAAGTGACGTGTCGCCCAACCGGACCAGCGGTTGTCGAGTTTTAGCGAGCCTAACGCACAGCATTATATTTAATAAGATTTGGGGAATTCCCCACAAATCAGCAAGTACATACTCGTGTGCTATTTAATTAAAGATAAAGAAAAATATGAATTTATTCAGAACACATTAAGTACAGAGTCAGATTACAGATTGAACATTAAGTGGGCCGTATGCTTGATTGACACTCGACAGAGCTTTTAATAAGTGACCTAGATAGATGTTCGTAGATGTAGCAGAAGCCACATCTGTGAGCTAGTCTACTCCGGTGTCCTCATTGTCCCGCAGAGTCCGGTAGTACAATGCACGTCGCCAGGCGTGCCTAACACGGACTAATGCCACCGGGAACCGTTTCCATTCACATACACGATGCGGGAAACTAAATAACACGTTTTAAAATGTACTCTAAAATACATGGACACAAAAGCAAAGTAACGAGCCACTTATACATTATATACACACTATTTTACAGGTATTAACTAAACGGGTAATCTGTTGGATTTCTCACTAGCCTTGTAAGAGTTAATGTTTACTAATCTATGGTTTCTAATCGTATTTAACCTTATAGCAAACAATAAGTTTGGTTTAAGTTATCGGCATCCTGATACTAATTTGTATGCTTTGAGCTACAAAATATGCACTAATATATTTTATGTCATTTGTCATCACTCAAGGTTTGATTTTTTTTAATTGAGGTTCGCTAACGAGAAAATTTCTCATTATAGTTTTTAAAACTATCATGGTTATTAACATAACCATGATCTCATTGTCTTCGGTTGACCGAACCGTTGCTTTGAAGCAACGGAAATAGAGAGCCCGATAATGGTACCCATTCATGATTTTCCAGATTTAACGATTTATTTATAGTTCACGCTTTGCTTAGTTTGGGACAAGAAGGCACGATGTAAAATAGTCAACGTTGTTAAGCTAAGGTAAAGTTATAAAAGCCTTCAGAATGGCAATTAATAAATGACTACCCACAAGACAGAGAAGATAAGAAGTCTACTAATATAGTGTGATAATGGAAACGCGTCCGCTTAGCTGCATAGGCACTATTCGTCTCACACGTACACTCGCAGCAGCGCAGATAATGAATACAAATATACACTATTTTACTCTATTAGAAATGAACTGAAAAAGTAAGTTTGTATGAGTCAGTAGATAACTCTAGTAAGTGTAGGATAAATCTTTCCGTTTTGCTCTTTTCAAGTTCTTTTACAGTAAGACAGTTCATGAGAAACAGGCAAAAATTTATTTTGTCTGGTTCGTAACTTTTACGTACGATTTAAGGCTTTTGAGAAGAAATAGGAATTACTTACCAATATTTGGAAATATCCCATTTTTGCATAAGCCCATATTTTAAAAATATGATAGAAGTTGGGTAACTACTATCCTATCCATAAAATGCTAGGTACTTTACTTTTAGATACAAACGAGATATTTTTAATAAGTTTTAAAATTCGGTGTAAGAGGTAGTTAATAATACATAAATAAATAACGCCGGTCTCAGTTGGCGGATGTGGGCCCGCGTTTATTAAATTTGCCCAAAGAAAATTTAATTAAGAGAGTTTTTCTTTTTATTTCACACCCCAGATTTCATTATTGGCGCGGAGCGGGCGAAAGGGTTAGTTCCTAGAGCTACGACTCTACTACTAAATGACACATTCTAATTGAAAAACTGGCCATGAAGATCATTTAATAGTAGCTCTGATTCCTGCCTCGTAGGTTGTGGGTTTGATACCCTCCCAGGGCAAATATTTATGTGGTGAAAATAGATGTTTGTTCTATGACCGGGTGTTACTATAAAATATCTAGTATTTGGTTCATACAGTACAAAGCGATATATCAAAGACGTTCCAGTCTTTCCATTGATTAAATTTGACAGATTTGCGTTAAATTGTCAAAAATAAAACAGTAACTTTAACAAATAGGCAGTGAATAGTGGGTCAGTTTGTGCCTCGCGGTCACCCAACCTTGCTACGAGTAGATTAATTGGGACAATCAGCCAAAATACTTTATGGTTGACCACCTCATAGTAGTCTAAGTAAGCCTAAGCAAAAGGCTAGATTGTGTTAATAATAAAAATATATTCTCATTTCTTTATTAAACAAAATATGAATTACCCATACCACCTTGAGGTAATTGTAGATAGCCTTATGCCAACGATATCTGCTATGCAACATTTGAATGCAGTCGTGATGTAGTTTTCGATGAAAGTAAGCGGACACCTCTGTCAGTTGGTAGCTCTGCGTCACACGGTACCTACAGCTTCCGAACGTGAAAAAACGGAAAGTAAAACAAAAGTTATAACAGGAGCAGTTTAGAAATCTGCCGGAATAGGAATTTACGAGTTTATTAAGCGACCCTCACTCACGTCCATTATTCTCATTCTGTCGCCATTATTTTTAAAATAGAAATACTAAAATTAATAATTTTGCTTGTAAAATAAAAGTCAACAATAAAAAAATGTCTAAGTTATTTTTTTAAGAAATGCTAATATTTTAATATTGGTTCTTTTCTATTATTTATTAACATTAACAAACTCTCACATTATAATAATATGAAAAAAGTTCAAGTTATTCTTATAGAAAATAATGGCACACTTTTGCAAAGAATGAATCAATTTTAATGCACCATTTAAATGCATTAACTATTAGCTTTTTTAAATACATACATAGATAAGTAAATGCTTATAAACTTGTTCTCATCGACTATTTTTATTTAGCTTCCGCCATATTTTGACAGATAAGGTATTTACAAAATGTTTTACAGCCAATACCTACCATGGGTTTTATGAGAAACGAGAAGGCATATTAAGAGTAGTAGAGTTCTCTGTGATAGAGCTCGCCCGGGGAAGGTCTACCACCATACTTATTTCTGCCGCCAAGCAGAAATGCTCGCATTGCTGTGTTCCGGTGTGAAGGGTATGGTTTCCGGTGAAATTACTGGCACATGAGGCTCTCGATCTTAGCCTCAAGGTGGCAACCCGCGAGTGATACCTTTGGTATTGCAAGCGTCCATAGGCTGCGGTAACCGCTTACCATCTTGTGGGCCGTACGCCTGGTTGCCACTTCAGTTGTATAAAAAAAAAAGGCATAAGATACAATGAGCTGATTTTAACAATAACATTATCTAACTAGTGCGGTTTATTGCTAGCACCTACGACACCTCTGCACAGTCCACGAACTCTGCGCAAAGTTCCGTTACTTTAACGTTTAGCTAAATAAGCCTCTGGAGTTTAAGTAATGACGTTAGCTTTGAGAATGATTAGGCTATTACACAATAATAAAAACATATTAAATTAATTGTTTGCTTAATAATGACCTTTTGTCTGATACTCATAATTTATAGTTCATCAGAACCCGGACAATCTCATTAAAAACATCGTAGAGCGTTATGGTAACCACTGACCTGGTCGCAGTGGACACAAGCTGGAAGGAATACCAAATGCTGGAAAGGAATAACGTAAAAAAATAAGCGATAAACAGTTTATTTCACAGTCTTAGTTTCGTGTTTACTAGGTAGTCGTAAGTGTTAAAACAAATACATTATATCTTCAACTTTAACTCAACGACCCACGCTATGTTTAGAATTAGTAAAGCAAGTGTCTTACATATCAAAAACCAAACTAGACCATAGCCAAAGCGTTTCCTTTAAACGTTCCGATCCGTTAACGCAGTGGCACTGGCGTGTAATTTTGTAACACTGTATCAAGTCATGTTGTCAAGTCAACTTCTTCTTTAGTTCTTCTTCTTTAGTTCTGTTGTGCAAATTACATTTGCACAACAGAACTAAACACGCAAGTATACTTGCCCTATTTTTTAACTAAATTAGGTCTGTAATCAATTTGACAGATTTTTCTGAAACCGCGATGGTCTGCGAGGTGGATTCTGACTCAGGTTACTAGTGTAGTCAGTGCCACAGCAGTGTAAGCAATAAAAGTTTGACTATAGTGATCCGCCCATTGTATTATCTCTTAATTTAAGTTTGTTGCTCTATATTATTTTTGTGTGGTGAACAATAAAGCGTTTTCTATCTATCTATCTATCAATCAAATGATTCACCCGCCTCGACCCGGTAAAGTATGCTCTTACCTTAACACTAATTCAGTCGTTATTGGATCATGTTATTAAGTTTATCGCAACTTGTCTCGGCCACGTTTTACATAAACTTAGCTAAATATCTAGAAACTGCATAATAATAAAACTTCAAAAACACAGATCACCATTTAAACTACTGACGTTAATGTGATCGATAAATATAAATTGCACAATAATTTCAAGTAGTATACCTAAATATTGTATGCTCAAACTACGGTTGGTATATTCAAATAAAATACGTGCTTAGTGTTTAGGCGTAATTATATTATTGCGCCCTGCGAGTATTACCCGTAGTTCAGGGGGCTTATTGCGACGCTAACGTAATGGAAACGTTTTAATTGAGTTCTAGTTTACTTCGCAAAGAAACTCATTCTAATTAAACTTTAATTCAACTTTAAATAATTAATCTTCAATATTTAAAATGTAGATATCATAATATACGTTTTGGAAGATGCGTTCAACGATGGTGATAAAGTCGATGACAACCATCAGACCTTGACATTTTTATAGTGACATTTTTATAGAACATGTATATTTCGATTCAGAGAAACAGCGACCCTTGCACCAGCCACTCAATAATTCAATAACACCGAAATAAAACAGGAACGCGAGCAAATCCGGGCATCGATAATAAATCGTAGTTGTAACCCATCGCACCTGACTGCGATTGGGCAAATATATAGTTTATGAACCTCCCGCTGGGGGGCGTCGTAAACTATAACCGAACCAACCGGGGAGCTCGCCTCCACACTGTTTACCTCATACCTTAGGACAGCCATCAAGTAAGTTCGTATGAGTCAGTGGCCAACTCTGGTGACAGAGTTTTTAGGCCGCCCCAAGGCCTCTGTCATGGTTTAACAACTTTGTGAAAACCGGGACCGACTGCTTAACGTGTGTGCGCTCAGTTGCCACTGGCGGTCACCCATCCAAATGATGACAACGCGGACCAGTGGATGACTTCGTTGATCTGTTATGAACCACTTAGCCAGCTACGTCACGAGCGCTCGTAAGTTAGTAGTAACTACTATTAGTGTAAGTGTGAGTCAATATCGAAAGTAAATTAGATTTCGGTTTGAAACACAATTGCATAACTTTTTAATGCTTAAAAAGAGAAAAAAGCTGCCTAGAGCAAGCAAGTGCAAGTGCATAACACCAAGAAAAAATTAGGAATAGCTTAAACAACTTTCTGTTAAACTGGTCTGAGCTTATTTTAAAACCATCATGTTTTTAGTGATAATTATTGTATACGTCTAAAACAGGCTAAGCTTTAAAAAATATAGATTATTCAAAGATTATAATACCCCAAAAATTATTTCGCCTCAAGCGGGATTTGAACCCGCAACCACCGCGGATACGCGGGTGCTCTACCAATTGAGCTATCGAGACCATATCACGCTTCGTAGCGTGCGGGTTCAAATCCCGCTTGAAACGAAATAATTTTTCGTGTATTTCCGATGTCCCCATTAACCGTGTCCCCGTTAATGGGGACAGTGGGATTTTAATTGGGATATTATAATCTTTAGTATTCCCTTAGTGTGATGGTTCACAATAAAAACAAAAATATTGATTCTTCAAAGCTTTCAATAACATGGATTGGAATCTCCTCTTTTAAATCGTAAGAGGATTTGTGTCTATAGTTTTTAGCCATAAGCATCGCAGTCAAGAGACAATGGTTGGTTGCCAATTCAGTTGTATAAAAAAAAAAAAAAAAAAAAAAATGGTTATAACGTATGGTAATAAGGTAAGAAAGTGCCCCCTGTCTCCCGGACTAGACCGCGTAGTTATGTTTCCCTTGGCAGCGGTAACGCGCGGCGACTGATCAATTTTTGATGCGTGCAAATCGATGCCGGCGTATCAACTCTAATCTTTATTTACGATCGTAGGAGACGATGCTTTTCGGTTATTCAGAAAACTGCACAATGTTTCTGAGTATTTGCAATATTTGACATTTATTTTTTTTATATACTACTAAAGTGGTAACCAAGCGTACGGCCCACTTGATGGTCAGCGGTTACCGTAGCCTATGTACGCATGCAACATCATAAATATCACTTGCGTGTTACCACCCTGAGACGTTAGATGGTAAGTCACATGTGCCTGTAATTTCACCGGAAACCATACCCTTCGAACCGGAACACAGCAATGCAAGCATTACTGCTTGGCGGCAGAAATAGGTAAACAATTACATGTTCCTACTAAAATTTTAAAATTTATAGTCTAATAAAACTTTAAAAACTATACTACGGGGCTATTATGTAATTCAGTTGCCATTGATTTCACTAGATTTGAATCAAAAACTGACGTGAAAGAACGAATGTAACAACTTTTTGTCAGGTTGCTGATTGAAATCAGATTGCAACCGAGTTACGTAATAGCACAGTTAGTATCACCGAAGTTACTTGATATTCCATCGAGATGCAGTAATGGGTGGTATCATGCGAGGGGAAGCTCATTCCGTGATCGGTATAATTGTTCTAATCGAATAATCGATTATCATTTAATCGATTATCATTTACCCGTTTCGAAGCCCGCGAGAGACTCTCGATTGTTCATCATTTGTAATTGCAGATTTTTTGTCGTAAGTGTTCGTACAAGGCTGCAGCTAAATGCGATAATGTTGAACCACTTCAAATAATTACTACTATATTATTAGAAAATAGTCCACATACTTTTTTCGTATGTTGATTCCAAAAAAAAGTCACCCAAGATTTATTATATCTGAGGTTTTAGTTATGAATGTGCATTTTCACACAAAGATCGTGTTAAGTTTAAGAGGTCATTAGTTCATAGAATCGTATGGAGAAGTCAGAAAATTCATCATTTAAGATTTCATTAGATATGTAGTAGTATTTAGGCGTAAGTTTACCATAAATATTTCGTTATTAAATATTTAATTGATTATATAATTATTATATATTGAGGATTTATGATTATATTTAATTTTTTGTTATTAGTAAAGGATCACCGATTAATTCGGAAGCATTTGCTTGAGCCTTGGTCCCTTCGACAATAAGAAATCATTGTGGGAACTGTAAAAAAAATTCTAAACTTGAGAAAAGCTGGACCGATTTGACTAAGTTTGCTCTAAAAATATTTGTGCGAGTCCAGGAAAGGTATAAGCGATGAAAAAATAACGCGAGTGAAACTGCACAGCCTACCATGAAATCTTAGAGCGATTCAAATTAGGACCTAAACTGAATTGTCAAAAAGTTTTGTATCATGAATTAAATAATTATTAATTTCACGATACAACAATTTTGACAATTCAGTTTAGGTCCTAATTTGAATCGCTCTAAGAGTTCATGGTAGGGGGGCAGGTCAGCTAGTAGGTATCTCATAAAAAACACGCCTTCATTTATATTCAGATGATAAAAAAACATTAAAACCATATATTTTATTTTAGTTTGTTTATTATTAAATAAATGTATCTTTTAATAACATAATTATAATATTTGACGACCAATGTGGCGCGGTGGGCGAAGGTCCGCCTGCGACGCAGAGGTTGCGGGTTCGATTCCCGCCTTGGGACAAATGTTTGTAGGATCTGCAAATATTTGTTCCGGGTGTTCTGGGTGTTTACTATGTATAATTAAAAATATCTATCTATGTATTGTATTGTATTAAATATATATCAGTCATCTAGTACCCATAATACAGCTCTGTTTACAGCAGCTTACCTTGGGCTAGATGATGCTGTGTGGATTGTCCAGCATTATTTATTTATTATTTATTTATTTTATTTGAAGAAACTAAATAGGTAAACTAAATAGTATACTATAAGATTTCAATTAAAATAGTACTAACTTCAAAGGTTCTCAACAGGTTAAGTTAACAACTTCTGACCTTCCCCCGATCTTGCTACGTATCTTTGTTACCTTATAAAATGTCGTAAAACAACAACAAAACCATTGATCCAAAACAAGTTTCAAACGATATTCAGATAATAGCTATATCAATGTTAAACAGTTATAAAACTACGACAACAAAACAAACAATACGATTTGTCTCAACAGCCTCGCTCGTAAAACATAATAGTATTAAAATATATGATAATAGGTAATTGAGAGTATTAGGTAGTCGGACTTAACGACCGGCCGATGGAGTATCGATCATTTTACAATAATATCGAATAAACAAATCGAGACGATAAATCATGGACAAATTGCGTCTGGTTGTGATCGGATCTTTCACACGATGTCTTCCATTGTCTCGTGGCCAGCTCGCAATTATCTCTCTGACTACTTGACACCTACTTTGCAATTAATGTAACTGCTTCTTCAGTAGGTATATTAATCGAACTATATTATATTACCTCCCGTGTAAGGCTTCGCTCGCGTGGTACATACATAACAATTTGCCTTTGTCTTTCCTCAAGCTAAAAACTACTAAAAAAAAGAGAGCACCGGTGGTCTAGAGAGCACCGGTGGTCTAGTGGTAGTGACCCCGCCTTCCGATCCGAAGGTCGTGGGTTCAAACCCGGTCGTGCGCCAATGGATTTTTCTGTTCGAAAAATTTATGTGCGCAATGCCAGTGCTCTCATACGGTGAAGGAAAACATCGTGAGGAAACCGGCATGTCCAAGAACTAAAAATTCGAAAGACATGTGCCATCCGCCAATCCGCATTGGGTCCGCGTAGTGGATTAAGACCCAATCACTCTCGCCTGAGAGTAGGCCAGTGTCCCAGCAGTGGGAACATTAGAAGGCTGTCATGATGATGATGATGAAGCTAAAAACTAGTTTAGTGCCAAAATTCATCCAAAACGGAACAAGCAGAATAATCATAAATACAGGTAAAAAGTAAAAAGTAAATTTAAATATTCAGCTTGGAAAATAACGGTATTTGTTTTACATTTAAGGTGCATGCAAGTGTAGCGGAGACATCAGGCACATTAGCCCATAATCCGGCTGCCTACGCGCTCAGTTCCATCTTATAAAACTACATTTTCTGTCTTATCGTTAATTTGGACTGGTTTTAGTTTTTTCATTCTAATAGAATAGTTTCGCTTCGATACCGGTCATGTTGTACCTACCAGCCGCATAGACAAATAGTAATCGAAGCGTTCACGAATACGAAAGCTCAGATCGGGTGAATAACGCTGTGACATCCAACAAGACGCTGACACACAAAACTAAAAACGTGAAGAAAAAATGACACTGGCATTTACTACAGATTTGCATTACAGACATGCACGTTAGTTTTCAGTAGCGCGAAGTGGAAAAGTTGCGAGGCATTCCACTATTTGATAGGGTTTCAATAGCGTGTCGTACTCTGGTGGTGTACGTTGGAACAGCTGGCTACTTGTCTAGTGGTACCCTTGTGTAGAGGTACCTGCCTGCAGATAACAGTAAAAGTATATTTATGTGTCGCGCGGCGGACGCGACATTCTGCTGCGCGTAGCGACTCAAGACGACTCGGCTCCGAATATCATAGTTTCGTGTTTCATAATGAGTGGAACACGTTTTCGTGGGTTACGGCAAGCGGTGGAGTGGCCTGCTTCAATATTGCTTTAAAGTAGTATTTACAGTAACGTAGATGATACACTTTACAATGGTAATTGCTTGGATCAAAGAACTTACCTAAGGAAACTAAAAAAAAATGCGTGTGTACTCATGTATTTATTTTTCACGCACTAAACACTCTTCTACTAAAGTAAAAATAAATAAAATTACTCAATAGTTAATGAATGGATATAACATTTGGATTCGGTTTGTCAATGTTCCTAATAATCTTTTGTGGACTGTACAACGTGGTATAAAATAAAATTTTGACAATATTGTGAGATTCAATGAAAAACTTCGGAAAACTACTGAACACACCCATGCTTATAAAACAAAATATGGTTTAGGTGCCTCGTTATTTAATTATAATTTTTGTTAAATACTTAACTCGTTAAATTTATAAATAATTCGATATCTAAAACAACAACAACCTATTAGCTTGCACCAAACATTTTACTTTAAGACCGAGTAAGAAAAACCTAATATTTTATCCATAAATTGATCAGAACAAGTAGTTAACACAGTATAAAGTCCACACTACTATCTAGAACTCTGCTCAGAACATCGTAAACTAACGCGCAAGACAAAATAATAGGCGCGCCTATTGGACCGCGTCGATCCGGTTGATTGTGTACGCAGTTATAGATATTTCTATGCACTATTCCTTTTATAGGTGAAAAAAACTTATAACATGCACAAGCTCTGGTATTGCCTTGTATGGCACTAGATATCATTGGCGCAAGAAATCTGCGTTGCTTCGTCGACCGCTCTGTAGCGAGCAACATAAGAGCTAATACAGCAGTAACTATTTGCTACTTGTTACTTTTAGAACGGGTTTAGTGACTTAGTAGTTGTAGTTTTCTTTTTGTGTGGAAAACTGACTTTTGACAGAAAAAACATGCATCATTTTTATACTTTTTAATTAATTTTTACAAGTAGGTATTTTTAGATCAAAAAAAAAATAACAACCGTTTTTGTAACCTATCTGTCCTTATTTATTCTTAAGTTTTAAAGTAATTCGACTCTACGTCTTTCCGTGTGAACATTTTAGTTTGAATGTGGGTCCAAAACGCGGATGAGCAGTGATATACTGATATTGGTAAAGCGTTCGTTAGCCGAATGCGAACATCAATATTCTAATTTACTGCGGCTATTAGTTTCTATAAGTGTGGTTTTTCTACTTCGTTTATAATTCTTTATAATTTTAAGTCTCTAGTTTTTAAGTTGTTTGTTTGATATGTACCGTGTGCTTTCAACATAACTTTACTCTGCTCTGGTAAGCTATTTTGTTTGAAATAATGTTTTTTCAACTATTCGAATATATCTAAAACAATTTTTACGGGTAATATTCTTGTGGGTCACCAAAAGCAAATATACTACCTGTAGCTGACAAACAATTATAGAGCATGCAAGTAACTTTTGGCATGCCTTTGTCATTTTCGTCATTTGCCATTCAAGCTACTGCCACTGGGCATTTATGTAGTATATTATGTTACGGGCATCTCTATATTCAGTCACTTATCCTGGTATTCTAAGCATCAGTTTTTGATGCAGTCGAGCCACTAGCGAGCCTTGTCGATGTTTAAGTCTATCAATAATTTTATGTGCAGCTTAGTTAACATTCAAATGTTATCCTACAGGATAAGTTTTGAAGTTATGGAGAATGAAAAAGTATCTACGACTAGTATTTAGATTTGCTTTTGATTTTAGAAAGCTATGTTATGATATTAGGATTTAACATGAATAGGTAATTAGACTTGGCAACTGTAGGGTGGTTTAGGTTTTCTAGTATATATACATAGTATAGTATGTATAGTATTTTTTTTTATTTTTATACCAATAGAGAGACAACCAAGCGTACGGCCCACTTGATGGTCAGCGGTTACCGTAGCCTATGTACGCATGCAAAATCATGTATATCACTTGCGTGTTACCACCCTGAGAAGTTTGATGGAAAGTCTCATGTGCCTGTAATTTCACCGGAAACCATACCCTTCGAACCGGAACACAGCAAGCATTACTGCTTGGCGGCAGAAATAGTCCTGTAGTAGTCCTGCCCCGGACGAGTAACCTGTAGTATCCTATCAAATTTGATAGCTTAAATTCAGTGTCCTGTCTAGTGAGTGAAAAAACTCAGAATAACCTCTGGTCTTGCTATCATACTGAGGTAGGCATCTTAGACCAAGTGATGTACGAAATCGGGTTAGTCGCCAGATGTCTCAATCCTAACTGGAATCGATTGAGAACACCGCCAGCGCCAGCCTAGAGCGATCGACCCTGGCTCTGTCGTTGATTATTGCAGATTTGCCTTTGCAAACTAATGTCTTCGGCCTTAGTGGACACGAGGCGACACGAGTTGGTTTTGACCCCATTTGATAATAGCGCCAAATTGATATAATATTATGTTAAGCTAATGACATTTCTTTGCAAATTAGCATTCACTCAATCAGAAATAATAATGAGAACATACAATGCACACAAGTTTCATGGCCTCTTATTTCTTTTTAATAATTTGTGGGGTTCTTTCTGTTCTGTTTAATAAGTTCTTGTCAAATATTCATGGTACCTTTCTTCAAACCGGAAATACTTGCATTATTCCAGGTCTTACCATCTAGACTGTCATGGCGATTGGTCTTGAACTACAAATATGTACACAGACATCTGGTATTCACCACTCATTGGTCCATTGAACGAGGTTTTTTAGGCAGCTCTATCAAATGTACGGGTCTGTTTCGTTGTTCAATGTCGTTAGGTACCTAGTATATTAATAATTAGTTAAGGTATAGTTTATAGAAATGAAATTAATTAAAAATAAAGGTTCTCGAATGTAAATCACGAACTAGAAACGATAGGATGGCCTTCCACTTGATCGAACGATGACAATGTAGCAATCACAGGAAGTCGATTGGTGGAGACTTAAAACTGCTCGTTCTGGCTCTACCGGAGAAGCCTATGTTCATGATGATGATGATGAATGAGTTTTAACACAAAATACACACTTAATTTTTTTGAATACGGTCTGTTTGTCTGTTTTTTTTTCCTATCAATTAATTGTGCAAACGTAACTAGCCATAACTGACCAGTTACGTTTGCCCCATAAATGGGCCGACTCAATGGTGGAAACGTAACTACGGGGTTAAGCAGTGGTTGTCTTTTGGCTGATGTACTAATGATGATGGTGAAGGCCGGTTCGTTTGTCATGGCGCTGCTTGCGAAATCAGTCGTCATGGCGCTGTTATGGGAGGCCTAAGTCCAGCATTCTATTAGATAATATGATGATAATGATGATGTTTGTGAACCAAGTGTATACTTGGAGAACGGATACGATACGAGTCACCTGCGCCGGCGCCGGCGGCGACGCGGACGCGACGATGTCGCAATTAGCAGCCCGCATCCACGCCGAATAGTTTTCCGCTGTTAGCCGCACCATGATTTACTGCTGGTATGTTTGTACAGTTTATATTGTGCCATTTCCTTAGTCTTCTAGATTGGTTCACACATTCTACTTAGATAAATAATATTATATGACATACATTACAGTCAAATATATTATCCGACCCCACACTATTATTTTCTCGATCGTGAGTATCGGAATGGCGAATGGCGACCACGAACTGGAAA
The DNA here is from genome assembly GCA_951394395.1 of Colostygia pectinataria. NCBI lineage: Eukaryota > Metazoa > Arthropoda > Insecta > Lepidoptera > Geometridae > Colostygia > Colostygia pectinataria. Next base: position 13,708,652 of record OX596353.1, on the reverse strand, counting down.
ACGAAGTGTAGGACGACTCGATGGACCCGATGACATCAGAGCGATCGCAGGAAGTCGGTGGATGGTGAAGGTTCAAAATCAGTCGTCATGGTGCTCTTTGGGGGAGGCCTATGTCCAGCAGTGGACGTCTATCGGCTGATATGATGATGATGAGTATCAGAAATATGAGTACCATACCACGTCCGGGGAAGGACTACCACCATACCTATTTCTGCCGCCAAGCAGTAATGCTCGCATTGATGTGTTCCGGTGTGAAGGGTATGGTTTCCGGTGAAATTACTGGCACATGAGGCTTTCGATCTTAGCCTCAAGGTGGCAACCCGCGAGTGATACCTCTGGTATTGCAAGCGTCCATAGGCTGCGGTAACCGCTTACCATCTTGTGGGCCGTACGCTTGGTTGCCACTTCAGTTGTAAAAAAAAAAAAAAAAAACCACGGAACAAAAATTTACAGGTGATGCAAACATTTGGATCACTCTTAGATATAAAACTGTAAGGGTTCTCATGTCTGTAGTTTGTACACTTTGAAACAAAACGCAGCAATACGAGCATTACTAAATGATAAAAAAGATTTGATTTGAAAAATACTCCTGGATAGTTACTTGTTTTGCAAATCCTCTTAATAAACCCCCTGCGAAGGGGATTTTTGGATAGTAAGTTCTGTTAAGATCTACAAAATAGAGCTCTGCTAGTTTTTTTATCAACCTCTCTTGTCCCACTGCTGGGCAAAGTTTTCCCCTTTGCTCTAATAGTACTGGTTAAATTGAAATAGTTATCTATGCTCTAGACTGACACTTGAAGCTCATTAAATAAGCGTCTGGTAGGTAAACGTAGTTATTTAACCTTTAGAACAGCGATTGTAATGCCTAGTTATAATACTGCGTTGACAACCAACAGTTAGTTATAATTCACTGAGAACTGGTTGTGTAATTTACCTTGTCGATGCATTGGACTCATAATTGTTGGATTCGATAACTCTAATAACTGTATGAAGTCATTGTGTTGTACTTTTGATCTCGGTAGTGTAGTAGCGAGTGCCTAGTTGAGAAACTGCGGTTTCGGTTCCCGCTACGGGACAGTGCCTTACTCCTGACTCTAACGACAATCCCGATCCAATCCCAATTTCTATCTGCTGTCAAATTTTTGTACTCTTGAAAACTAGGTTGAATTTAGCGCTAGGTTTGCTGTCAAAAGTACGAAATGTCATATTCCAATACTTGTCCAATACCGATCGCGTTCAAGAGCGGTGGTTGCATGATCACATAAAATTATTAACGGCTATTTACCACTTGAATTTGTCATTTATGCTGACGTTTCGAAGCTATTTAGAAGCTCTTCTTCATGAGCACCATGAAATACCATTTAATATGATTTCTAACCACTATAGTTTTAACTCTTTGGTTGCATGATCTGCAAGTATTTGCAAGGTCTGAGTATTTCTAAGAAGGTATTTTAGGAATGTAATTATTCCAATAAAAAAAATTTGTAAGTAATAAAAGTATTTTATCATGTCATCATCACGACAGCCTCAATGCTTTCCACGCAAACCCATTGCTGATTGGTGGATAGCAAATGTCTTTTGAATCTTTAAATCTAGGACATGCCGGTTTTCTCACAATGTTTTCCTTCACCAATTATGAGAGCATTGGGCATTGCGCACATAAATTTTTAAATAGAATATCCCAATTCAAACCCGCGACCTTAAGATCGGAAGGCGGGGTCACTACCACTAAGCCACCAGTGCTCTTGGTTTATTAGTTAGTGAAAACAAGTATCTACTTTCCAAGCTTTTAAAAGCATCATCGCAATGGTGTTTATGGATGGCTTTACTACTGCCATTCGGTTCTTTACTGTGATGGCTAACGGTAAGCCGCGGATAAGGCCCTGTCATGACTAAGTTCTATAATTTATGACTCATATTTATGATAAGACGCGATTCTTATTGACATAGATATAGCGTAGAGATTTTATAAAGTTTACTGTGGTTTAGCTTATAAGCGACTAGTAGTCCGTCCCAGCTTCACGCGGGTGCAATGAAATCACACCCATATATATATATTCTACCTCCAAGCAGTAGTGTGCAAGCATTACTGTGTTTAGGTTTGAAGGGCACTGTAGCAAGATTACTGAGCGAAAGAGACTTAACAACAATGTGGTGATAAGCGCAGTGCAGTGCCACGCAAACACTTAAAAACCTTAAGCTTTGGGTGGCACTGCATCTGTAATAGTCAGGCGCGGTGTTTAACATCAGGTGGGCGCCTTGATTGTCTTGTCACTTACTGACATAAAAAAAAATCCCGTGCAAAGATGGGGCGGGTCGCCAGTAATAAATATAGCCTATGTTACTTAGAGATAATGTAGCATTCTAATGATGAAAGAGATGTAGAAATCGGACCAGTAGTTTTTGAGTTTATTCGTAACAAACCAAAATACAAATGTTTCCTTTTTATAATATTAGTATATATTTGCATCCAGTAATAACTTACTGATGGTGCGTGTAACTACACAAAGACCAATGCCCGTTGGGTCCGCGAACCACTCTCTCTTGAGAGTAGACCAGTCTCACAACCAAAGGCGTAAACTCGTATACTAAATGCATGATGAGTGGTTACTTAACATATAATTACATTTTTTCTTTATTTCTGTTGTGTTTAACTTAACTACTTATTTACAGGCCTTAAAATTGCTTTACTTGTAGTAGTTCTTAACAGTATCATAGTACTGTAGTAGTATAATTATCTCATCATGACAGCCTTCTAACTCATGAGACACTAGCCTACTCTCGAGCGAGAGTGATTGGGTCTAAAAATACCATGGGACCCAATGCGGAATGTGTTTCGGTTTTTTTAATTAGTTTTTGGACATGCCGGTTTCCTTGCGATGTTTTCCTTCACCGTATGAGAGCACTGACATTGCGCACATATTTTTTTCGAATAGAAAATCCATTGGTGCACGACGGCTTCGAACTCACTAACTCAGGATCGGAAGGCCACTACCGCTAGCCCACCAGTCCTCTCTTTATCTTTAAAAGGTATCTAGGTACTAAGTTTTAAATGTTTATAAAATATTGTATTGAAGAGTATGTGTGTGTGGGTGTGAGTCGTTCGTCGACCTTGCGGCGCGTCGGGATCGTGTCAGGGAAATGCTTTCCTCCTGCTAAGAGTACGATGCAACAGTTGCTCTACATACATTTTATTATTTAACAATCAAATTTCAGCAAGACTTTTCCTTAGTTTCTTTTAATACAAATAAATTTGAACCGAGTAGACTAGACAGAATTATGCATACCTAGTATAAAAAATAAAATAAAATGAGCCTTTATTCTATTATGCATACCTAGTAGATAAATTTAATTATTAAGGAAGAGATCACAAAATTTAGTTAAATTTTGTATGTAACAAATATATCGTTAATGTATGTAAAACGCTTTGGTTTAAGTTTTGCAAAGATCTCTCTCTCTCTCTACTCTCAATTTGATAATAGGTTTAAAATTAAAAAAAAACAAGTGTCATAACGAAAACCCAACTAGAACCAAAACGTTTTTGCTACCGCGTTCAGTTTTTTATGTGAAAACTAAAGGATTTGTTGTTGTTGTTGCTGTCATCCCGCACTGTCCCACTGCTGGGCAAAGGCCTCCCTTTGGGTTTTCCAGACTTTGCGGTCTAACGCCAATACCTTCCACTGATCACTAAGGTGTTGAGTTCGTCTCGCCATCGCTTGCGTGGTCTACCGCGACGCCGGCGCCGCCTCACTGTCTCAGGGCTCCACTCAGTGGCAGTCTTGGCCCACAGTTCATTCGGCATGCGGCAGACGTGCCCTGCCCAGTCCCACTTAAGCTTTGCAGCTTTTTGAGCTACATCGGTGACTTGCGTTTTGAAGCGAATAACAGAGTTCCTGATTCGGTCAATTAATTTAAAGGATTTAAAAAATTATAATTTAATGTTGTTTTTTTGAGGTAAGACTAAATTTGTACCACATTCTGGGTCACTGTGCAACGATTAAACTCAGCTTGACGTTTCTGTTTTTTTATTTAGTATTTACGTCACTGTACCTTTGTTGATGCACTGAACAAAGCGCTTTACAAACTGAGTCACCCTGTCACATAAGGCCAGGCAGCATCACGTAGATGCCAGACGTCCGGTGGCGTCCACGAAGCTACCGGCAAGGATCCTCCAAATAGAGCAGCCTGCGTGTCCATCCGTGCACTGCATACTAAGCAGCGACTGACGTGAATCGATACCAAAAGAAATCCTACGAGGAGAACAATGTTTTTGACTGTTATCGAGACAATTTAGAAATTTTGCTCATTTTTATAGAATAGAATAGAATAGAAAAATATTTATTTAACACCACACAATTAACATAAAAATAAAAATAACAATACTAATTAAAACTTAACTTAACTTAACTTACTTTTATTAGTTGGGTCATTATCATTTTGATCTGGTTCTACTAAATATTTTTTGTTATTGAAGCTTTTTAAGGAAGTAGGTTGATGGTCAAAGCTCAAATCAGTCGTCATGGCGCTCTTCGGGGGAAGCCATGCCCAGCAGTGGACGTCTATTGGCTGAGATGATGATGATGATGAAGAGTGGCGCAATCTATCATCATCATGACAGCCTTCTAATGTTCCCACTGCTGGGACACTGGCCTACTCTCAGGCGAGAGTGATTGGGTCTTAATCCACCACGCGGACCCAATGCGGATTGGTGGATTGGTGGATGGCACATGTCTTTCGAATTTTTAGTTCTTGGACATGCCGGTTTCCTCACGATGTTTTCCTTCACCGTATGAGAGCACTGGCATTGCGCACATAATTTTTTCGAACAGAAAAATCCATTGGTGCACGACCGGGTTTGAACCCACGACCTTCGGATCGGAAGGCGGGGTCACTACCACTAGACCACCGGTGCTCTCCACTAGACCACCGGTGCTCTAGTAGAGTGCAGTGGCGCAATATACGAGTAAGTACCTTATTTAAAAATAAATTAATAAAATAGGTTGAACTAATAAGTGAATACAACGGATATCGTTATTCAGACAGCTGATTGCAAAATTTGGTATCATGGTCAGCACTTAATGGTTCTGATGGGAAACAAGCCTACAATATACTCCCCAGTATGTAAATTTTTCATACATTACATCTACCGCGACTTTCGTTCCGACTCTTATAACCTAGCGCCCTCAGCCACGTGTAATCATACAGTTGAAGACAGATGTTTTACTTTTAAAAGAAAGTTAGTAAATTCTCCAGATACTTCGCATCGTGACATAGAATTAAGACAACCGTTACACTGTCCATAAAACACCATAAACCCTATAACGGCCGGTTCAACTTTACGATTGATATCGCGAATGGCACATTGACCTAAACCGATAAATCACCGAAACGGGCGTTCCAAGTACTATTAGAATCAATTTACTATTAAATAGGTGGGCAGATTTTTATCATTAATCTAAGCTCCTGTCTTCTGTCAGTTGTCTTATAAGTACAGTTTTAAGAAAGAATACGTCTTGGTGGTACCAGCGCAGTGCCAGATATTCTGCTTCCAAGCAGTGGTGTGCAGGCGAGATCTCAAGTTGACGAACGCGGTGCAGAGCCACGCAGAGCTTAAAAACTTAAAGCTTTAGGTGACACTGCACTGTTATGGTGAGGCGTGGTGCTTACCATTAGGTGAACGACTTGACCGTCTTGCTACTTGCTGATATAAGAAAAAGAACACTGGCTGACTAAAGAATATACAAAATACTACTTATAGTATTATTGGGCTTTTGATACTTCTAGGTCTCCCTCCAGCTTGATTTCCTAGCAGACAGACATGTGATTCTTAAGTTTGCAGTATAAAGATATACAGCAGTTTTGATATTGGTTTACCGTAAGTTCGAGTAGAAAATCCGTCTCTACTATAATCAAATCACAGATACATTATTCAGACCACTGACCTTGTCTCTGTCGTTAAACACCAATTTTTAAGACATAATCCATGTAGAAACTTTACCGTATAGATCTAGCAAATAAATTGGTAAATTAACATCATTATTATCATAATTAACATACTAATGCACTGATTGAAACTTGATTAAAATTTGCTTGTTAAATTATAATATTTTGTTACGTTACTGACTGTTTAACTGGAAATTTAAGCAAAGAGCGAAGTCCTAGATTTGTGATAATTTAGCTTTCTTGGTCTTAATTTGAGAAAGGTTTCAATATTCAATGAGTCTGCGTTCTTGAGGAGAGCGACGAGCAGTCTGCAGCGGTTGGAATTTGGTGTATCTATCTAGAACACTTTGGTTTCTAGTAGATACCTAGCTGTGGCACAGCTGCGCTGCGACCTAAAAAAGATCGGCCTCAGTTATTTAGAGTCCACGAGGCTACTCTAGTAGGTAGACATTTATTTTGCATTTTTTTCGATAATTTTTTTTTTTCCTTTTTTTTCCCAAGTATCTATATATTCTGTGGTGTTTTATACGGCGCCAGCTTCGTGAAGCTAGACAAAGTCACAGACATCAACTAGATACTTTGGAATATTATTAAAATTCGTGCTAGTCTGGGTTACTAGATGACCTAGATGTTGTCACAACATTGAGATTTCAATAAAACCTACACTGTGAATATGTTGAAATAAACGTCATCTGATCATATTGCTATAGTTCAAATATAGTGTAACCAAAAGTTCTACTATTTTATATAGCTGTGAAGAAACCAGCAAATCTTTAAAGCAAAGTAGGTCGGTTGCACGTTTTCTGCATTGATTTTTCCTCCGTTTTCCAGTCAACGAATTTGACATCAAGATTGAAGATACTAGTTATTTTATCTAAGTATTTGAATTTTGTCTTATTGATCAATATGTTTCAATAGGTCACTCTATTGTCACTTTGTTTACAACATTGTGCAGACCTTCGTTCTTGAAATCGATTGATTCGATAGGTATTTCGGTGTTTCCGCCGCAGCGCGCTCTGTAGGCTCGGCACGTACGCGCCGCGTAAGTAATCACGGGTATATCTAGCTACCGGACTTGCAACCTACAGAACAGTTTAGATGATTCGAGCCAGAAATAACACGCCTTTAAATTATGGTATGATTCTGTTTCTGATGGTTTATTACCACTTAAACACAGAGTAAATTAGTAGGTACCTACTTGAGTAAACATCAAGGTATTATTTCTGTATTGTTTTGGCGCTTTAATTTTGTATGATGATAAAAAAGTTGGTAGAACTGGCAAGAACTGCAACTCTCTTTTAAAACAAATCTTGATTGAAAAGTACATAAGCATAATATAACTATACTCTCCTTATATCATGCTACGGCAGACACTAACATTTCGGTATTGCGAAAAAACCATAAAATTTTTCATGTCAAATCATGACAGATTTAACTTTACTTACCTACTGCTATTTATTATCGGTTTATTAAGTAGGGTGTGGCCATCTTTCAATAGACGAATGCCATTTTTAACAAGTTTATAATTTCTACAAGAAGCTTTCTACGTATATCTGATTCTGTTGATTTGAGAGGGATTGAAACATCTCAATAGGGCTTCCAGCAAGTTCTATGTCAATTCGTTTTGTAACTTTGTGTGGTCGTTTTTGTCCTCAGTCCTTGTAAAGTGAAACAAAGTCCAAAGTCACCCGGATGCGCGGAGGTGGTTAGTATGCGGCGCGTGCGCCGGTAGAAAGTGTCGCTCGTCTCACTCGGCATTGTCACTGAACTGCTAGCGATGGTTTCTAAATGGGAAATAAATATACATTCTGGAAGCTTCACTCACGAAAAGAAATAGCCCTTTTTGCTATTGTATCGCTACGTTACCGTTACCGAGATTTCGTAAAATGCCTCTACCGTACAATACTTGTACCAAAATCCCATGCGAATAGACAGACATCAAACCTTTTCTCTCAATTCCAAACGACGTTGGGAAACACTTACAAAAAAGTGCATAAACCAAACTAATCTAATATACTTAGCATTCAGCATTGTTCAGACGTGCCAACAGTCATTAAGCCCCGACTAAATTTTTGAAATCGCTAATGTTCATTAAGTAACATAACAAAGCTACCACAAAATTCCAGCAGAAAGAGCTGCAGCTCGGCCGCGAGTGCATCCGTCAACGGCGACAGGTTCTGAAAAAAGCTCCACTCCCAAGCAATAACTCAAAACTGAGTGTATCGACTCGCTCGGCCAGTAGGTAACTTACGCTCACGTTTTTTAGACGCTTGTCACTCGTCAAACCGTCGACGAGCTCATGATGGGCTGCCTTCGATGGACGCCTGCCAACCTCCTTCTACAACTGAAACGGTCTTATCTCCCCCCTAATCAAACTAATAGCAGCCTTTGTTGAAATTGATAAGGTGTCAATTCCTTTGTTGTTGATACTGTTGTATGACGCGATCCTTTGTTGCGTGGAGCAGTGGTAGTGTTTTTTTGCCCCGGCGACCCGGCGGGCGCGACGGAACCGACTGCCATTGTATGCTAATACTCGGCCGGATTTAGTTCGGGCTCAATTATATTATGAAGCTCACAGGAAAGTCAAAAGTCACCAAGTGACGGTGGTAGGTACTGCTGGTCATTGTTGCGTTACGGTGATCGTATTGAAACCAGTTGTGTTGCCTTGAAATTGCGATGAAAAACGTGGAAATTTTGAATATTCTACTCATCACCTATAGACATAAAAACACAATTTCAATGTTCGTTTCATTGTTTTTTTGGGCAAAAACTTTATTTATGATCCCATAAATTCTTTATCAAAATTTTATTATTTTATGACAATGGTCAACTGCTGTTACTCATTATAGTAGCAGTAGGTAGATATTTTGTTATTTTAAAATGAGATAATATTGAATCAAGCACATAATTTACAATGCAAACGATGTATCTCTGAGATTCCCATAACTTGTTCACGCACGACAAAACGTCCTTCTAGTTACCTCAACATTTCCAACCACTTTTTATTTACTTTTCATCCGCAATATTTCAATAACTCCATAATGCATGGTGCATTGCGTGATGTAAGATGACGGCGTACGGTCATACATTGCCGTTCTAGTTTTAAGTCACTTATAGGCCTTCCTTTCTAGCTCTTAGTATTCTATTGTTGATACACGTATTATGTATACAGGTACTTTTATTCAAAGTCAAAGACAAAAGTGATTTATTCAGTTGATTCACAAGGATCACTTTGAAACGTCTAATATTATAAAATTAAACGTATTAATATTTACTTCAGTTACTAATTAAATTATTGTATCGTTAAGTACCTTCGCTTTTATCATCATGATATTCATCATTTCAAAATCTATCTCCTCGCAACATTTCATTCATCATTGACACGTAGAGCGCTCCCGTGCTTCGGAGGGCACGTTAAGCAGTCGGTCCCGGCTTTTTTAAAGTTGTTAGGCCACGACAGAGGCCTTCGGGCGGCCTAGAAACTCTGTCACCAGAGTTGGCCTCTGACTCATACGAACGAACGAACAAACGAACGTAGACAATGAAATAAAAAAATTTTTAATAAAAAAATATATGATAGTAACTTTTTGGGCCCTTGATTTGTAAGCCCTATTCACCTGTTTGTAAGTCTTTCTTTACAATACAGTTGAATGGACTTTGTAATAAAATGACAATGGTTTGGTATCAGTCTGTGATTTTATATATTTAGATTTTATTATTTGAGAAGTTGAGTATGAAACCAACACAAGAATGCTATGCAAAAAATATTCCAACTTTGCAAACAAATATCTACCACTCAACAAATATTTAAAAGCCAATACACAAATACGAGAACAAGCAAACCATGATAGATGGTAAGCTGTGGTCGTTCTACCGTCTACTGGCCGCATTCCGTGTATGTTGACTGTTCACCATATTTACGAGTGTGTCCAAAATCTTCTAGTTCAAAGTTTCTAGTAATTTGCAATTATGTATAATGATGTTTACTCTTTGTAAATACAAGTTTATGGTTGTAGCAGACATATTGGCGACTCACTGTATTATTTTTCCTGCAATGAAGAAATACCGAATTACCGACACGATGTTAATTAGTGTGCGTTTTATAAATTAGACCAAGGGCATCCTAGTGCCAGTGCCAAATTTGGCTTGGGCTGTTCTCAGGGGGAGCGACCTAACCTCATGGGCCAAAAGGCAAAGACTTGTTCGACTGAGCCTATGTCAATGTATCTCCGAGTATGAACTGGATTGTCCGTCCGAGCTGAGCTGAACTGAGCCGAGCGAGAGAATTTTTAAGTCGATATTTCACAATAATTTAAATACATGCATAAAATTGAATTATTTTTAAAGTGCTTGCTATACTTTTTTTTGTACCAGAAGTAGCAACTAAGCGTACGGCCCTCTTGTTGGTCAGCGGTTACCGTAGTTTATGTACGCATGCAACATAATAAATATCACTTACGTGTTACCACCCTGAGACGTTAGATGGAAAGTCTCATGTGCCTGTAATTTTATCGGAAACCATACCTTTCGAACCGGAACACAGCAATGCGAGCATTACTGCTTGGCGGCAGAAATAGGTATGGCGGTAGTCCTTCCCCGGACGAGTTCTATCACAAAGAACTCTACTACTCTTCAAGCTTGTTCTTCAGGCTTGTTCAAAATTGGCTCGCATCAACCGGTGCCATAGGAACGTAGCACAGCTGTGCGATGCCGCGGAAGAGCAGCTATCGAAACCCATTGGAGCCGGACCGTGAGGCAATCGGGATAAACCTCTCAGTTCAAAGCTGTCCGCTGCCATAAGCTCCGATGTTTATCGCCCTACAGTACACCCAACACCGTAAAAAGGTTAGCTTGTGATTGAAAAACGAAACGTTTCCCACACAAAAAAACGACGCCTTGATGGAACCACTACTCCGATCGGTTATTGAAATACATCCAGCGATTCGATTCGGATTAGAAAAATGCTGGGTGTGTTTGGCTACTGTTGATTCTAAATTATTGATCGTTTGGAGAGTACGCCTAGAGTCTATTTCCGAATTCAGACAAATATTAAGCGATAGAGAACACAGTTTTGAATATGATTTGCGTAAATATGTCGATTACGAACCCGGCCCACACTCTCATGATGAAGTGTTCTCGTTTGTACCATAATTTTGTCTCGCGCAGACGTAAACAGATTTAATCGAGAATTTATTGCGTATCTCGGTAATGCCCTTCGCTGGAATTGTTTCTAGTTCCCCAGTCGTGTCAGCCGGCTGGAACCTAGAACTTCATGATTAAAATACCTAAAAGCCGAGTTGTATTCTCGGCAATAACACTAGGCTTACCTCATATTTCTCGAATGGGCAATTGTAAATGGCATTAATCCCAAACTCAGAGACAGTAATATAAGTTTATTTTACTATCAGTCAGCGTCGTGTTTCGTAAACACGCCCGCTATTACGACTTTGGGTCAAAATGTATTTCTGTTTATGGCAGTCCTTCGCAAAATACCAGTCAATTTTATAACAAAATCACTTATTATTTGTCTCAATAGAAATTCATGACAAACGTATTGCGCTGAACAAACTGATTGATCAGATTAAGTCGATGGCAAATAAAATGTAAATGTAAAAAGTCGCGATGGCTGAGAACCTGTACCTACTCAATACTTACAGTCTCACTCTCGAACATAATATTTGTTCAACAAGTTTATAAACTTCTATAAGCTAATGTTTGTTCATATTTTATTAAAAATAATTGTTTTGCAATGGAAATTTTAATGAATGAAATACGTTTTTTTTTAAATCGCCAATGACAGGTTTTGTGCAAATGAGCCGTGAGTTATAGTGTTTTATTCTGTCATTTTCTTCAACAAACTAACTAAGCTCTTTATAAAGAAGCAACGTTGTCGCCTAAAGAGTGACCACGACGCCTTGCGATATAATAATCATAAACTATTTTCATTTAAACAATATATAATTAAATTTACCATTGGCTGCCAAACCAGAAAAAAAAATAACCATAACAATAATTTGTAAATCTTAAACATACGCTTTCTCATCATACCTACTAGTGTCGCAATGTATGACCCCATAGTACCTATGCCCATAAAAGTTCTAATACAAATATCCATGCGGTCAATTAACTATCTCCGGATTGTACCCGTAATGTAATACGGCATCACGCTGCGACGAGCGGCGCCGGGAATTTATGACATCCACCGACTGGAGACTTGCGACACGCTCCTCAATTACCTAGCCGCTATAACTCAGGAGGTGAACTTTGGTGTCGATTTATTGATAGTCCTATAATTGTAAAAGTGCATTAAGTATGTGCTAGGACTAGGTACTAAGCACCACTTTATGGTGTTCTCAAAACGCTAGAAAGCCTGGGTGAACTTTGAGTAAACGTTAGTTGTTACAACGACTGTTTTGAGTCACACAAGTGCGGCCGCCGGTGGCAATTATTAGTTTACGATAAATATTTCTGTTTTTCATTGTGTCAGTCACTGTATATACTGTTGGTTAAATTTAAATATAGCTACATAGTTGCAGTCAAGCGTCATGCTTTAGAAAAGGTTGACGTGAGCGCGCTAATGTCTTACGCAATAAGTACCTGAATTTAATTAACAACCATTCAAAATTCAAACCAGGAAGAACCGTGGTCGTGACCGATCGCCCTTCGCACTGACTAACTCAAATTACAATTTCAAATTAATTCGATTCACACGACAATGTGCTTGTCAAGCGATTTAGCATCAACGGCCTCCGTCCACTGCGTTACGCGACATGCGTTTGTTGCATCGATAAATTTCACATCGAAGAAACCCGATAGCCTATTGACCAGTGGTCAATCTCCACCTGCTCGGACTAACATGGTCAGTTCACCCTCCCATTCGCACTGGGACAAAGAGTTCTAGAGTAAAAGAGAGGTGTGAATTACCGTTTTTCAAAGGCAAATTTGAAGATGTGAATGGACAGTGATAGGGTGTGTAACCCGATAGTTTTGCTTAGTTATGGGCGCGCAGTGATCGCTCAATTGCGGTGCGTTGTCGACGGCACACCCGGAGGAAGTTGTAAATAAGTACTGACCATTGAGACGTTGAAAACGATACCATCTTACATGCTCATGTTAAAAAACCTTGTAAACTAAAAAATATTGTACCTCAAATTTAAAATACGGACCAATAGCTAGGCTCTTATTATACCCGCCTAGACCACTTATGACGTAGTGGTAAGACACCTAAACCTAAACCTTTATCTACTTTACATAGATCTGCAGTACCGACCGATCGACGACGAGTAAGACGATTGCTAGTAAATAAAAAAATTGAAAATTATGGGTAATTGATTTTCTGATGCAAACAACATCAGAGTTCAATAAACTCGATGTGCTTTCAATACTGTATAGAAGTGTTCTAGGAAGCGGGAAGTGCGCGTACGCAGGCGGTAGGCGCGAGACTCAACACGCTGGCGCTGTGGACTCTGGACTAATCCAACATTCTTTGACAGTGCTCTGAGAGAGGACGCCGAAAGAACAGCGACTACAGATGAGTCTACATTCTAAAGCTTTTTTCATCAGCTGATGACGAGACGGTCAAAACTCGCCGGATGCCTGGCTCTAACTATTCGCAGTTGTTTATATAATTTTGCGTGAAACAGCGCTCGTTTTTTCGAAACGTAGTTACCAAGACTTAGATATTTTATCTAAGAGTAGCAGAGTTCTTTGTGATAGAACACGTCCGGGGAAGAACTACCACCATACCTATTTCTGCCGCAAAGCAGTAATGCTCGCATTGATGTGTTCCGGTGTGAAGGGTATGGTTTCCGGTGAAATTATTGGCACATGAGGCTTTCGATCTATGTCTCATGGTGGCAACCCGTGAGTGATACCTCTGGTATTGCAAGCGTCCATAGGCTGCGGTAACCGTTTACCATCTTGTGGGCCGTACGTTTAGTGGCCACTTCAGTTGTATTCAAAAAAATGTCGCTGAATTTTAACCTGAAGTGGATTTTGCCCACACTTGTAATTTTTCTCAAGTATAATTATGGTTAAAATTAATGTCATTGATGTTAATTTTAGTATAATTTTATTACAAACATTTTAACACCGAGCCATTTAAATGTCAAGCTGATTTATAGTGGGCCTTGTGACTAAGATAATTATACAAATATTAACTTTGTGATACAATTTCACCAATGAGCTGCATGATGTTTAGTAAATTTATTTAAATATTATTATAGTGTACCGTTGTCCGGCCTTCGCCCGACACACGTGGATATCTAATGAAGATTATCATAATAAAATGCAAATATCAATTTCATAGAAACACACTCCGATGTATTTTATATAATGCTGATTGGGTTTCTTTTTTTTTTGGCAATAAATTAAGTAAATGCATATGCTAATGAACTAATAAAATATAACCCATTACTGAGCATTCATTTCTTAACACTGCTTTTCATCTTTTCCTATGTGGTTTCTATATTTTTTAAGGAAACATATGTTTTTTGTACCAGTTTTTATAACCAGAATTTACAAATAAAAAAATCTGTTTTATCGATAATCTATGACCAAAACCACGGCAGCTCAAAGAGCACAATATTTGGTGCGAGTGCGGCGAGCGCATTCAACTGTTTACCGACCAAATAATAACTGTTAATCATTCTAAATGCCTTCGTAACAAGGTTCCAAATGTTGTGTCAACACGCAGAATGACAATGCCGTGTTACTTGACGTAATACCGGCTCTGAGGTAAATGTTTGCCGAAGGATCGTACGGCGCTAATCATGTCACCCAACTGATGATAACTGTTGGAGTAATGGACATTGTAATATAATGTTTCGGTACAAATTGAAACAAAATATATTTTGAATATTTCTTTAAGACTTTGTTTAATAAATAAAAATGCAGAGATGAAAAGTATTTATCAGTAAAAAATATACATACGTAGTGTTTCCATTCACATGAATACCCCGACTCGTAACACACGAGTGAAGACAACACGCGGCGTGTTGTGTTTCTGCCTGTACGCTTTGCGCGTGTTTGAGTCGGGTTTGACCCTAATCTGATCGCTTCTTGCTTTCAATCATACCTTAGGACATTTAGTGTAGACATGACTTAATAAAATGAGTTTTGTGTTACTAACTATTATTATTTATATTATTATTTCTGAAAATTACTTATTATTTTATTGCCAAAACACTCTACTATCTTACAATTACAAGTTCAGATTTAGTTTTTCTATCACAAGGTTCACTAATGAATTGCAGTTTAAGGCTTCTAAATATTGCAAAAAGGCTTTGTTTTTGCCTTTTTAAAAGATCTTTGTTATTGTGACTATTGACAAGAAATAAAGTCTTTGTCGCCGCTTAGGGGTTGATGCTTTAAGTATAGTAAGTAATTTTATCTATTTTCCTTTTTACATTCAGCATGCTTAATTTAGTTGCAACATGCAAAAACTTTTAAATAGTCTATAGCTGTATTTAGATTACTAATATTTGATATTTAACGACTGTTTGTTTTCCTGTAAAATAAAAATAAATAATAAAGTAATTAATTACGAAACAAATTGTCATTTAAATAAAGTGCCTAAGTCATGTCCATGTTAGTTTGTAAGCTCACCTCCAATGTCAGGTACAGATTAACTCATGAAATCGGATAAAGGGCGAGCGATGAGCGGCAGCGCGCGCGCAGCTATAAACAACTTGTATCGCACGCATCGCGTCGCGTAGCACGAGACATGCGCGGACACTTTGTCGAAGGTTTTAGGGTTCCTTACTGTCTGTTAGTCTACCAAGACAAAATATATGAATTTCGAGTGGGATAATAATACATTTGGAATTTGGAAAACGTTATACGCGTCACGTTTAGTAATAATAATAAGAATAATAAAAATCTTTATTTTGTTACCAACTAAAAACATTTAATATTACTTACTCTCATTACTGCCCGGCTGTTATATTATCAGGATGAACGTATAATCAAGAGAGCTTTGAGATATAAATTAATTAAGTCACAACTTAGGTCTAAGATAATTGATAGATTCAGGCGTTACTTAAGTTTTTGGCCTGAACCTATAAATTTGTTGTTTGTAGGTTAGGTTTGGAATTTGTTGAATCCAAACATAGTTCATTCACACAAAGTTAATGAAACATGTGGTAGGTAATGGCGCCCGTGTGTGCTCTGTCACCGATGCGATGGGAGTAAGCACAAAGATCAACCTACACATTTCTCGTCCATTTTCGAGATTTCAAAAATCACTCCGCCTTGTACTAAGAAAATATTAGCTTATCATTCACTCACCTTTTGCACTTTACGTAATGGCGTCTCCACCCAAGCTTTGAGAAACTTTTTACGAGCGATCTACTCTATGAATGGAGTGAAGTGTCCACTCTCGTCGGCAAACACTCACACGCAACACGAATAAGCATGATATGTGCCAAATGGAAGCTCGGAGAGCCTGCACTTGGAGAGAACAAACCTCGAGGTAAAGAGGCAATCATGACTCACAGGGTTTTGTACTATTTTATACCTTGCTTGAGCACTGCTGGTAAGTGGCAGTGACCTCGTCTTCCGGTCTTAGGACCCACGGTCTTAGGGTCGTGGTCGTTGTCGTATTCTTGCTATGGGAACATTAAAAGGCTGGCATGGTACCTTGCTTGCAAATAGCAACTTATGAATGGTGCGGTAAAGTTTTTTTCCACGAAAAGCTACACAAAATGGTTATTAGTGTTTATTTCATTCATATAATCTTTTACTTAAGTTTAGTGTCTAGATTGTTTTGAAAAAGCGACAAAAATTTAGTTGAAATGTGATCTAACCTTACGCCCGTATTAGTATCTCGGCACCAAATAGTCATAGCTTTTACGATTCGTCAACTCACACCAGTTGGGACAAGATTCATGGTGTTAGTTGACGAACGACTCTATAGTCAACAGTCCTTCATACTGGGCAACGCCGCGCGCCGGTAAGAGCATACCTCCTTATCTATTTGCTGACTAGCGACCTTGGCGCTACCGCTCGCAGCGCCAATATTTGCGCGTACGCACGTCCGTAATGCGATGTACACAGTGTAACTGAAGCAGCGGGGTTGCTCTTTAAACAAAATTTAGGCTCAATTTAACATAGCTGTGACATTTTGGTATTTAGAACAGGGAGAAATTGCTGGTAAATAAATGACAATGCAGTTGCATTACATTTCACGAATCGGAAAACGAAGTGTATGTGTGTGTAGGACGGCCTCTCACTCGATGGACCGATGACTCTAAAGCGGTTGCAGGAAGTCGGTGGATGGTGAAGGCTCGAGATTGGTCGTTATGGCGCTCTTAGTCCATGTTCAGCAGTGGACGTCTATCTGCTGATATGCTGTTGATGATGACAGTTGCACTGTAGAATTATGCTATAAATGTTAAATTCCAATCATGCAACTGTTATAATAATGCTGAGCATAACTTCCACTGAGCGCTCCCGTGCTTCGAAGGGCACGTTAAGCAGTCGGTCCCGGCTTTTTAAAAGTTGTTAGCCAATGACAAGGCCTTCCGTCGACCTATTACTCTGTCACCAGAGTTGGCCACTGACTCGTACGAACTTACTTACTTAATATAATTCTGACATTTTATTAGTAGCATTGGCACTGTTATCAAAACCAAACTGTCACAAAACCCATGTTTATTTTTAGAGATGGGCTTCATAAACCTCTATTACTAAAGTTCAGTTTATGTAGAATCCCAATTCTCAACACTGAACGCCAATGTCACAGCAACTCATATCTTGTATCTGGGATTACCTTCGTTACCCTTCTGCATAATACACTCCACTGTAACACCGTAGCGCCTGCGCCATTACACCAACTACAAACACATTGTAGGTGCAACGAACTAACATCCGCCATTTTACTGCAAAATACACACTTCAGTCGTACTAGCTGTTCCATGATCTATGGCGTTCCCTCCTCTTGTCTTACAAACTGTTCAGTTATCTGTGGGTGCAGACTTACTAACTGTGTAACTGGCTATGGTAGAGTACTATTTCTTAGAGTAGTACTTACTTCTAGACCAGAGGCGGTGCTAGCTCCTTTATTATGATTGGTAATCCGTTGGTAAAATTTAGGGTACAAATAAATTATTTTATAGAAAGCTATAGTTTAGCCTGTATCATGACATATTTTGAGTAAGTAGATTTTAATGAGGCAATGGTCTTACGTTTCTACAAATAATAGACTCAATTTTGGAAAACAACACAACGTTAAAACACCTAAAGGCTATCTATAGGAAGTAATCTTGACCTACCTAGATTACATTACCGCCTACGTCACAGTTTTATGTAACTAATGGCTCCAGCAGTCGGCTCGCCGATACATTAACGAAAATATACACATTATGTAAATGTGATAGACGGCAATAAATCTAAACCTTGTTGTATCAATAAAACGGTTATGTAAACAACCCTGTAAGCAAGTTTCCCTTAAACAAGTGCCGTCACTGACGGTTGTAATATAACGACGACGTAAACTTGCGAGTTCAACAGGTTCATCGTAGTTTGACTGAGACTGAGACTGATCGACTGGCTGACAATCAACTTACAGCCAAAACATTTATCCTAGAGCTCTGAAATTTTCAGTGTTTATTTATTATGTAAGGCTGCACTAGGAATTTACAAAATGTTATAAATTATAAAAATTAAGTAAATGAATATTTGCACGAAAAAAGTGATGAACAAAATTACAGTTACCTACATGGATCAATAGATGGGCATCGCATTTTGAGTATTTTTGTAAATGTTATAACTGTGCGTCAAATCATAGAGTCGTTTCAGATTTGAGCAATCTGTAGATATTGATTTACCCTCTTGATACTAATGTGACATGTCTTTCTAAAAACTAACAATAAGATTGGATTTTGTTTTGAATAAGTCTCAACATGTTCTGCATGTTTCTCACAATATTTCTTTCTCCGGGGCGAGTGGGCGGGACAGTTTGTCTGTCCCGTCAAACACAAGCTTTCTTGTTTGGATAAAACACGGTATTGAACAAGTGCCGTTTCCGTGGATTGTTTAGTTTTTCATGTTGTTTAGAAACAATGTTATTACAGAAAGGTTAGTCAATATTCATTTCAAGTGTGAATCAAGTTCTCACACAAAAAAGACTTCACTTGTCTAGAGTGAATCTAAATTTATTAATCAAAGGGATAACACATTGTTTCTGTAATAAGTATAATAAGTTAGGTACTCTTATGTAAGCAGCTTAGCGCCCAACATAGCCTACATATAATTTGCAATGCCTGAAAAGGGCAAATAAGTTCTAAGTGCCATATTACTTTTAAGACCTTTTGTAACACTTATTTGTGCAAATAAATATCTTGAATCTTGAATCTTGAAAATATATTCACCGTTCTTTTAAACACGTAATAAATATACTTTGGCTTTTAATTGTGCTCATAAAGTAGTGGCAAAAATGCTGCTAAGAAACAAAAGCTTGCGAGTTTTAATGTTGCCAACCGGTACCACAGATACTATTAAATAATATTAAATAATGCCCAAAATGTTTCTTTATCTTAGTATCGCTGACTCAAAAGCCTAGAGCCAAAAGCCAAAGTTTTTAGAATGTCTAAGCAGTAAAGTCGCCAAAAACCGGTGCGATCATCCAATTAAATATTTACTATAAACGTCTTTGGCTGCCATTAAACCGACGATAACATAAATCACAAAATAGTTAAAAATCGTTACAGCCTCGTCCGTGACACGAACATTAAATTTTATTATTTTTTACGATTTTGTCACCGACATTTTGGCAAATAAATGGCTTTTAAACATCGCTAAGTGTAATTAATTAATATTCTAGATACGCGCAATATTCTTGATATATAAATGATATAAATAATAGGTCGGGAACCACACCAAGGTTCTGCGTATCCGTAAATGACGTTTCTTTAATTATGTACAAAGATTGACAAACTTATTTAGTACCCTGATTTGAATATTACTGTCAGTTTATGACGCGAGAGCACCGGTGGTCTAGTGGTAGTGACCCCGCCTTCCGATCATAAGGTCGTGGGTTCAAACCCGGTCGTGCACCAATGGATTTTTCTGTTCGAAAAATTTATGTGCGCAATGCCAGTGCTCTCATACGGTGAAGGAAAACATCGTGAGGAAACCGGCATGTCCAAGAACTAAAAATTCAAAAGACATGTGCCATCCACCAATCCGCATTGGGTCCGCGTGGTGGATTAAGACCCAATCACTCTCGCCTGAGAGTAGGCCAGTGTCCCAGCAGTGGGAACATTAGAAGGCTGTCATGATGATGATGATGATGACGCGTTAACTTGAATATTACTATGTTCTAAATATAAATAAAATAAGCAAGTATCCTTTTAAAATTTTAATTTTACATTAAGCTACCTACCTATATCCTTGCAGTAGGTTAAGTATAAGTAGTCTTTAGCACCCGTTTTAGAAGTTTCTAATATAAACAGCAGGCAGATGTGTCAGGGGACCAACGTGTCGCTAGACATCTTGTCTCGCGACATGTTTTATTCACATTTCTAGTTCGACGCTAGCTATTCAAAAACACCAGAAAGTTGTGCCTACCGTGTGCTTACCAAGTTCACCT
Organism: Colostygia pectinataria; assembly: GCA_951394395.1. Taxonomy (NCBI): domain Eukaryota; kingdom Metazoa; phylum Arthropoda; class Insecta; order Lepidoptera; family Geometridae; genus Colostygia; species Colostygia pectinataria. The sequence continues at coordinate 13,688,119 of OX596353.1, read as the reverse complement.
GTCATCCGCGTGGGTGACACTGACAGCCGTAGTCGCCAGTGGGTTACACTTTAGTGGTCATAAAACGAAACTTATGTATTGGACGCGCCCATGGATTAGGATTTGCCATTTCTTTCGCATTTAAGAGACATTTGCTTATCGCTAATCTATTTATGATGATAGTTTTAGTGAAATGTTTAGATCGGCAGACGGTAACGTCATGGGTGAGGTAAATGTGACTAATACCTACCGTCCAGTTTGAACGGTGGTGATAATTTATATGACTGCGAAGATAACTAAACGGTTGCTAGGCCATAAAGTGGGCTAAAAAATATTTGCCAACGAGTTTACTTTATAAACAAACTTCTAGTTTTTTATTATTACGCTTTTATATTTTTCAGAATATAATTTTGTGCATAGAAGCTAAGCCAGTAGATTATACAGTAGGTCCAAGCTATTAAAGTTACGGTTATAGGCATCTAAGGTCAAACTACACCCAATGAACTTTGATAATAGTTAAAATTAGAATAACATTTGATAGTTCATGGCGGTAATTACATACGAGAATTATGCTCTAAAAGTGTGTTTAAACATAGACCCACCACTTGTAAGATAAACAAGTATCATCTTTGTATGGTAATGTGTTTTTCATACGATGTTATGATATCTTATCTAAAGTATCAATAAACATCAGTAGGATTGGTCAAATTGGTAGAATAGTTGGCAGCGGTGGGCGGTGCCCAAGGGCCGTACGGAATGGTCATCGTACACCGTAGTAGAACTGTACCACATACCGGAACAAACGAGAATGACATTTATAATATTGTATAACCGTCTCTACGTCTTCATTTCGATCGTAAAACAATAAGTAGAGTTTTATGAACATCGTAAAAATTAGGATATTTACACTTTATTGGGTTTTGATTTTAACGTTTTTTTTTTGAATCGTAAATTAGTAATGATGTAATTTTTTATTTTTTGACGTCGCAGTAAAGAAAAGTCACGCCAGTTTAATATTTATGTTGATGAATAAAATTTCAAAGATAATGCTATTTATTTACCAGATTAAGTACCTACGAGAGTAGTATTAAGTAATTTAAATATTGCCGTTGAAAAGCTAAGCACAGTGCAGCTTGCACACTGCTGCTTGGAGGCAGAATGTCTGATACTGCGGTGCTACTCACCAAGACGAACTGTTGATAAACGGTTTTACCACCAGGTTACCAAGATATCAAGATGGATATCGGGATACTAGTGTAAACAACGTACAAATGCACCACACTGAAGCTTTATGATGTAGAGGGATCATAAAAAAAAGCTAGGAACCCAGCCGAGTTTGTTGCCAGATTCTTCTAGGCTGGGGCGCGTGGAACTGACGTAAATCCACCTGGCTTTAACGGCTATTTCAAAGTAAAAAAACCAAGCAGCCTAAAAACTCTGTCACCAGAGTTGGCCACTGACTCATACGAACTTACTTACTACTTACTTACCTAGCTTTAAGACGTTTCAAAATGATCCTTGTGATATGATTGAATGAAGAGGTTTTGGACTTTAGCATTGCTTTGTTTACAAAGATGATCTGAAACGAAGTAGCAGCTGTCTTCAGCTACGAAGAACAAGATCTATAATAGTTGGTGCGATGACCAGACAGATAGCGCTATCGGCGCGATAGCATCGGCGGCGGACTGGTTGGGCGACCGCTCCACTTGTCATCGTGTCACACTGCGAGGTCTCTGTAAATGGTCTCATTCATTACTGAGCCTATTTTAAGTTATGAAGCATTATTTGCCTGGTTGGTTCTAAGAGCGAGAATTTGTTTTAGATGGACCAATGGCCAAGAAAAGCAGCGATATTTTTTTTTCAGTAAAAAATGACAAAAATTCTAACCGACACCGGTCTACTCTGAAGGGAGAGTGATTGCGTCATACCCGCTTATACAATGTGGTTTGGTGGTACAAACTTCTTTCAAATGTTTCGTTCTTGGACGCTGGTTTCCCCACAATGATTTCTCAGCTAGTTCAGAAAACTATCATTTCGCACACATGTAAATTTTTTACTCTCAACTTTGAGACTAAAGGTGTAGTTTGTCGTCCCCACGCGAGTGTTTTCTCTGTAATGAGTATGAAACGTCAAGTTAATTATCATCATGATACCACCAGACCCGGCACAAATATTTGCAAATCCTGAAAACATTTGTCGCGTAGCGAAAATCGAACCCTTCATCTCTCGCTTCTCTATCGGACACTTTCCCAACCTGACTAGATTGCCATTTGTAAATAATTCCACTTATTGCACAAACTACTGTCGTATCTAGCTTAGAACTAAGCTCTAGTGTTTATGTCAAGATCAAGTCACGTTTAAAATAAAACTAGGAACTGGTGAGATGCCATTAGGTTTCGTCATACTCTAGTGTCGGACGGCATTGCTCAGTAATGAGCCAGCGTATAAGCGCATGCTGGCGCGGTGTGGTATTTTCATATTATTGACGTAGGTTGTATAACGCCATCCGCAGTAAGTACCTTATCATAATGCATTGTATTTTTAATGATCTCTACACACGTGTTGGGAACTTACAGAGTTTTTGCTCGGTTTAATTATTGGGTCAGTCTTAAACGTAATAAACATTCATTCTAAACGTTATTCTGAAAAGGAAATCAGTAATTACATATTATATCATAGTATCAGCCAATAGACGTCCGTCGTCCACTGCTGAACATAGACCTCTCTTCAAGCTCATGATCTGTAAGTTCCGTTGCTGTGCCATAGTACTTGTAGTCGGGATATCCAAGACACAAGGAACTCTAACGTCGGATCAGGTCTTAGGTATGCAACTGTTGGGTGTGTTTGTTTGTTTTAAAATATATAACTGTCAAAAAACTTATTTATTCATAAAAAAACTTCAGCAAACAAGAGCCTTTTAAAACAAAAATTAAAAACCGCAATAAAAATGATAACGAGTACAGTGAATGAAGGGGTCGCGTCAGTGATTTCCCTACCAACTGACGTTGCTCTGTGGCGGCTGGTCACCGCCCGTGACGGCAGTAAATCTACCGTTCACCAGCAGACTGATGGCAAACTGTGTGTGAAGGTATTCCTCAATGCTAGCATAAATCTTCTTTTATCGCCTATTGCGGATTGATGGTGAGTGGTAAACGTATAATTTCATATAGGTTGTAAGATCTATTAAAACAACTAGAGAAAAGAAATGAACACCTAGCTTATAAGTATAAGTCTAACTTAATAATCAGTCTTTTCATGTTACTAGACTACTTGCGAGAAAGGTTGGGTCATAGTCCACGACGCAAACTTGGACGTAGTGAATGGCACAATGTCAAGTCTTTGGAATGTTTAATTCTACGATGTATCAAAGTAAGCGCTTGTATCAATAATAGTAATAGAGGAACAGAGTATAACAAAATTCACGAGCTTTGAGTTGGAATATAGACTACCATTATCTATATGTATATCTAAAACACCAGAGGCCTATTCTACTATAAAAATGCCATCAAAATAACAGTTGGATTGATGATTTTTGGCTCTGTTTGGTTGACTGTGTGACAGCTTTTGGAGCTAATGATTATCTGGTTTATAGCAAATATGAAAAAAGGTATAGAATGGTGTTGAATAAATCTTTAATGCATTTAATAGAGTTATAAATAGCTCGGAAAGTGGGATAATAAACAATGCAGTGGCGTTAATGCATGGAGGAATGCGATTAGCATTGATTTCATGACTTCGTAATTGCTGCTTACGTCTCTTATGCACTTTGTGTAAGCGATTAAAATAACAAGTTTTATAAATAGCTAAGCTTAGATCGTTATGAGTAGCAGAAACCCCAACTAGTAACCGAGTTTATTGGCCATCTACGAACATGCCTGGCAATAACTGCAGTAGAAAGAATGAAGGAAGATAAATCCATTTATAACTGAGATCTTACTTACAAATAATTAAAAAAAACTAGTTATGTTGATAACTAATACCACTTTTATTGAAAGAAAGAAAGAAAGAAAATAGTTTTATTTGTGACAAGCATAAGTAGATACAATATACAGAGTAGGTACATACAATTCTAATAAAAAAACAATAAAAAAAAACAAAAGTTAAAATTAAAAACTAAGTAGGTTAGAATAGGTCGTGTGCTTTAGTTGTACCTACACAAAAATGCGGTCGCTACAAAAAGGCTCCAACTTAGCATTTGCTGGGTCTATATATTGCAACTTATATTAATCAGATAAAAGTTTTATGCGCAATGCCTCAAACGATGAAGAAAAACATCGTGAGGAAATCTCATATCCATGAATTAAACATTCGACAGACAATAGGTACCTACGGCGCATTAGGTCCGCGTGGTGGATAAAAACCTAATAACTCTCTCTCAAAAATTAGTTCCAGAAATAGGAAAATTACAAGACCGGTGATCATGATGATGATGCGTCAATGCAGCGTAAACACTATGAATACGAGCGTAAGGAAATGACATTGTTGCTTATTTAGGTATAACCACCAATATACCAGTTCTCCAATATTCTCCAATAAACTAGCCGCTAACTGATTATTCTGTGATTTTCTTATCTACGTCGTATGACTCCATCAGATAGTTGGCTGGATAGTTGGTGGTCAAACGTTGCTCTATAAAATGTATAGATGCGATCTATCCACGCAAGTGGTTTGAACTAAATAATGTGATACACAAACCCACACGACTCTCGTACAAGACGATTCCGTTATCTGCGGCGATACTGACGTCTATAAGTTAACCATTTTACTGGCAGCGGCCGCAGGTTAACTAACAGTTAGTTAGGGAGGACCACCTCATGGGGCCTAAAGCTCAAATGAGACCGAATGTCGATTGGCTGGTCATATTTTGTATCAGTGTCGTGTTGTAATAAGAACTTTGGTTTGAAAATAGAATATTATCAATTCCTATTTATTTAACATCTATCAAAGATTTTAACAAAAAATATTTATAGTAACTTACAAAATAGTTAACCATTTAAAATACGGGGGCCTGGAATAGTCCTATTATACTTGTAGAATATACGTGTTTTGATTTTCCTTGGTTTACCTGGTAGTGGAACGCGTGGGTGCCACCGCAGTGCCAGATATTCTGCCTCCAAGCAGTTGTGTGCAGGGCACTGTAGCAGAAATTACTGTGCTAAAGCTATTTTACAACTACGTCTCATGGTGACGAGTGCAGTGACTGTGTTAACCGCAGATCAGAAGATCAAAGATTAAAAATTTTATAGTTTTGGGTGACACTGCAAACATTAGTCAGACATGGCACTTAGGGTGAGTTGCACCATCTAACGTTAACGTCAAATTAAAATCTTAAATTTGACGTTAACGTTAGATGGTGCAACTCACCTTCAACATCAGGCGATCAACTTGACTGTCTCGTTATATTGTACTACAATCAGTTACTGCTATTTATAGTTGCTTGTTATAATTTAAAATAATACCAGATAATACGGAGCTAAAAGAGTTTTATTAGTGTGTGATCAAGTTAAGCATTCAGCTCTCAGACGAAATAAACATCTAAAACAAAGTAAGCAAATAAGAGGTAAGTGTGCACAAGTTTGAAGTGTTGAGTGCCGGGGTCGGCGGCCGCGGCGTCCGAACTAGTGCCGACCGAGTACGCGTACCAACAGACCCAAATCACAGAGACCAAACGAAAGTAGATAGATCTGTTGAGTGAGCTATCTAGCTCAATATACTACTTTATGAAAGACTAGAGCTACCTAAGAAATGATTGGTGGTGAAGATTGAGATGAATGATCATAAGCTTTTTTTGACTAAGAAACTAATCTAATCCTATTTATTTCTGAATTTAAAAAATAGTTATTCATAATGATAGACGCTCTGTCAATATCAGTTTAGACGGAAATCTTTAGGCAGTCTAATAACTTCATCACCAAATTGGCAACTGAATCACACAGACTTTGTCAGTTTAGCGACACAGCTCCATCTAACTTACTAAGATTTTTTCAGATCAGCGGCCGTTGTAGGTCTCACGCGTCACCAGTCGTTAGGTCATGTGTAGGCCTCCAAGCGGCCTATAAACTTCATCACCAGAGTTAACTCATACAACCTGACTCATAGCGCGGCTAGGTGAGCCTATCTCCCGTTACTTGTTCTTGGGCGCGATCTTGATACCCGTTAATTACGTTTTCGCCTGTCACGGCCGCTGGGTGCTTAATGTCCGGATTAACGCCCAAACGGAAATATCCCAGCCCCGGCTGCACTTTCATCTGAGGCCGGTTAATGTTGCGAATCTCATTTGTAGTTCTGCTACTGTGCTTCTGAGCCGTTGTGGGCAGGTGCTGCTGACTATGAAGGGTAGCTGTTGAGATCTTAACAGATCGACGTTATGGAGCGTTCTGCGGGGTCAGTACGTATGGGTGACTGGCAGTGACATTTATATCTGAGCGCTTTTGAGAAAACGTTGACCCGCGTTTAAAGGTATTGACGGAAGCTTTAGGGTCTATAAACTCTGCCACCAGAGTTCCCTCATACGAACTTACTTGAATACTTTGCAATGTTGCTGGTCAGTAACCAGTTTGTAGCATGCTGAATAGGTGGTATGATCTTTGCTTTGTCACCCAGAAGTGTGTATGTTTTACCCTTTTACCTAACCTGGATTGAGGACACCTCACGACGACCAGTGTTGGTGACAAATTCATAGGACTTTGCAAACTAAGCCTATATTATTTTTTTATATACAACTGAAGTGGCAACCAAGCGTACGGCCCACAAGATTGTAAGCGGTTACCGCAGCCTATGGACGCTTGCAATACCAGTGGTATCACTTGCGGGTTGCCACCTTGAGGCTAAGATCGAAAGCCTCATGTGCCAGTAATTTCACCGGAAACCATACCCTTCACACCGGAACACAGCAATGCGAGCATTACTGCTTTGCGGCAGAAATAGGTATGGTATGACACGATCAAGGAAACCTAGTTAAAAGTAGCTTAGTTGAGAATTCCGTTAGCAGTTACTGCTGTACCAGAACACACATCTAGTTATCCTAACCCATCGAATATTTTAATAAATCTTCTAAAATGTCTGAACTGCACTTTCATTTTCAGTTAAACTTTCCCAAAGCTGCAGATCGTGATTCAAATTTCCGCTACTGTTTTATTGCACTATACGTCCTGTAAGAGCTTTATGCTACCTGTTGCCTGTGGCTTCGCCTGTTTGTGACAGTTTTACAACCGTAGGATAAAATGAAATTTGCTGCCGTAAATGTATGCTCTATTAAAATGCTTTTAGGTCTGGAAGTGCTTTATTATATTCTGGTTTTAATACGTTTATTCTGTAAGTATCTGCTGTTTATTCTTCATGGTATTTGGGTACTAATGTTGAATATTTTTATGTGCATGTTAGTAGTACACTGTAACAGCTGAATAAAATACTTGCACGAGCAAATCCGTTAGCAGAAATTTAAGTAAGACTAGTGGAACACCGACTTTGTCCGCGTTGAGTTTTTTTGTACAAATATCATCTTCTCGCACCGTCCTTTGGAATAATTTCTTAGTTCTTACTTCACGACCTCCAAATTTCATGTTAGGCTAAGGGGTATATGCTTTGCGTTGTATACTAGAGAGATATGAGATAAGTTTTTATTTTGAAAGCAGCACACGTTTATGGGACCAGTAAATACAAATACAATAGTATCAGCCTTATATAATATTAATTTGATTATTTTTCTGTAAACTTATTATTCTACTAAAGTTTATATTAAGAATGCCGCACTTAGCAATTTTAGAAAAAATAATATTCAATTCAAGATTAATAATCCTGCAGATCCCATGGTGACCACAAATCGCCATTCAAAAGGGCAGGCGATAAAATAGGCACTTCAACGCCGCACGCACGGTAGCTCTCCTATTCATAGACGCAGCATCGGAGCTGGAGGCAAATTAATTAGAGTTATCACGCGATCAGCCCATACCAGCCCAGCCACTGCACTGTGACAAACAGCTGTAGATTCAATGGTATTCTATTGACAGCTAACAGTTTTGATTAATGTTACTTTGCGTATTGCTCCTTTTTTATGCCTGCAAGTCACGAGGCGTTCAAGTCGTTCGCCTAAGTAAGTAAGCTCGTGTGAGTCAGTAGCTAACTTGTTAATAGGCCGCCCAAAGGTCTCCGCTATGGCCTTAACTTTGATAAAATGCCGGGCCAAAAGCACACAGGCACAAAAGCGCTCAGTTAAAATTGCCACTGGGTGTCACAATCAAAATGGTTATCACGAGGAACAGTGCTTAACTTCATTGATTTGCTACAAGCATTTAGCCAGCTATGCCACGATTATCTTTTTATTATGATCTGATAGGCTACGTCACCAAAACTTCACACTTGACATGTGCACAGCTGGTATTCATAAAAGCAGGCAAACCTTGTATGAACTTTACAGCGAAAAACAATACAACTTTAGTGAAGAGTTTAAAGTAAAAGTTAGAAATTATTCAAAAATTTTTAAAAGCGTTTGTCAAGTTGCAAAATCACTATATTTATGTTCAAAAATTAAAAACAGTCAAGATAAAATTAAAGCTACGTGGAAAATTATAAATAATGAGACTGGAAGAGTCAAGACTCAGAATAATGTTTTCAATTTAAATATTAATAATAGTAATATTAAGCATGATGATGAAGTAGCCAAAGCATTCGAAAAATTCTTTACTGATATTCCAGTCTTTACTACAAAATCTTTAAACTCTTCTCACATAATTGCAGAGTCATTGTTAAAAAATAATGTACCACAATGCAACATACAATTACATTTCGATTATGTAAATAATAATGATATTATCAAAGCATTTAAACTGATAAATGTAAAAAAAACCACTGATCTATGGGGCATTTCTGTTAGCGTTGTGAAATCATTCATTGAAATCATTGCACCTGACCTAGCTTTTATATTTAACCAATGTATTGACTGTGGTGTGTTTCCTGATTTAATGAAACATAGCAAGATAACACCTCTTTTCAAATCAGGTAGTCATTCTGACCCTGGTAACTTTCGGCCTATATCAGTATTGCCTACATTTAGTAAAATTTTTGAAAAACTTATTCTTATTCAGTTACAAAGACATTTTAGTATGAATAACTTACTTGATAGTAAACAATTTGGGTTCACAAGAGGTCGCTCAACAACTGATGCCGGTGTTGAGTTGATATCACACATTTTTGAAGCCTGGGAGGAATCGCAAGATGCCTTAGGCATTTTTTGTGATTTATCTAAGGCATTTGATTGTGTACATCATGAGACACTAATTAGAAAATTACAACACTATGGAGTTAGGGGTGTTGCTCTAGACCTTCTCACTTCATATCTAAGTGATAGAATACAAAGAGTTGACGTAAATGGAAAGCGTTCTCCGGGATCAGTGGTAACAATTGGTGTACCACAAGGATCAATACTTGGGCCATTCTTGTTTTTAATATATATAAATGATCTACCCCGGCTTGTTAGGAACGATCATGAGATTGTACTGTTTGCTGATGACACGTCACTTTTATTTAAATTAAAGCGACAAGAGACTAACTTTGACAAAGTAAACAATGCAATCTCTAAAATTGTAGGGTGGTTTAATGTAAACAACTTATTGTTAAACGAAAATAAAACGAAATGCGTTCGTTTCATACTACCTAATGTAAAACAAAACCAAACTAATATAAAAATAAAAGATGAAAAGCTAGGCCTTGTGGACACCACAGTTTTTCTAGGCATAACTTTAGATAATAAACTGCAATGGGGCCCACACATAGATAAATTGTCGAAGAGACTTAGTTCTGCAGCATACGCAGTCAAAAAGATCCGTCATTTCACCGACGTCGATACAGCCAGACTAGTTTATTTCAGCTACTTTCACAGCATTATGTCTTACGGTATTTTGTTGTGGGGGAGTGCTGCAGATATTAACACCATATTCGTGTTGCAGAAGAGGGCTGTTCGCGCAATTTATAACATGGGTCCCAGAGAATCACTTAGAGATAAGTTCAAAGAAATCAATATTATGACAGTGCCCTGTCAATATATTTATGAAAATCTTATGTATGTTCGCAAAAATATTAATCTGTTTAAAAAAAATTGTGATAATCATAATGTTAATACTAGAAATAAAAATAAACTCGCTGTTCCCACAGTTAGGCTCACTAAGGTCAGTAAATCTTTTAAAGGGCAATGTGTACGCTTCTTTAACAAAGTCCCAAGCGACATACAAAATTTATCAATTGTCAAATTTAAAAACTTAATTAAACAAATCTGTCTCAAAAAGCTTATTATAAAACAACCGATTACCTAGATGATAAAAAAGCTTGGGACGAATGTGCTCCAACTCTACTTGGAATCCATAACAATAGCAAGGGTCATGCCAAAAAAGCGATAGGAACCCAGCCGGTGTTGTTGCCAGTTCTTTTACGGCATGGGCGCGTTGGAACTGGTGTAAATTTTCCTAGCTTGTAAGACGTTTCAAAGTGATCCTTGTGATTCTACTGAATAAATAATTTTTGATTTTGATTTTTTTTTGATTTTGTAATTAGGTATAGTTCTCTCGGTGGATTTAGGCTTCCGTGAAGTTAGCCGTTTGTGATGCGCAAACACAATTTAGTTAGAAAAAGCTCCATTGCGCATCGAAACGGCTAACTTCACAAAAGCCTAGATCCGCCGAGAGAACTATAATTAGGTTTTATTTTGAGATCGAGAAATCTAGCGTAATATTTTCTCTCACCAATTAAATTGGTTGTTGTAAACATCTATTGTTAAACGGCCTCCAAAAAGCGCCAACGTACAAACGTTTATCGAATTATCGACACGAGAATTGTAATTAAATCCACGCAATCAGCACAATGAGCATCAGCAATTTACTATTACATCATCATCAACAACAGCATGAAGAAGTCTACAGCTGGAGCTAGAGGTTTTGTCTACTTAACATACTGAGTATTTGCAATACCTTTTTTTTTTATACAACTGAAGTGGCAACCAAGCGTACGGCCCGCAAGATAGTAAGCGGTTACCGAGGCCTATAGACGCTTGCAATACCAGAGGTATCAATCGCGGGTTGCCACCTTGGGGCATAGATCGAAAGCCTCATGTGCCAGTAATTTCACCGGAAACCATACCCTTCACACCGGAACACAGCAATGCGAGCATACTGCTTTGTGGCAGAAATAGGTATACCTGAAATAAACTAATTTTATTTATTATTTATTTTGACTGGTGGTAGGACTTTTTACGAGTCCGTTAGTGAATACCACTGCAGTGCTATATGTTATAACTCCACGAGCACTAGTTTGCAAGCATTTGTCTAGGCCGTTAACTCGTACCAACTTATCTAATAGCTGATTATGCGTAGATTACAGCCGTGAATAAAAATAACATTAGAGAAACCTTAATACGATGGGTCATCTGCCCATAAATCCGGCAAGCGTGAATTATTAATTATGCACAAATATCTGAGCCAATGTTCACTTTCATTGTAACCGGTCATTGAAAGAGCTGGTTATAAAATTTTAGTGAAAACTGCATTAGTAGAGTTCTTTGTATTGGGAAGAGATCGCCCGGAAAAGTACCTACTATATACTTAAATGCTATTCTTGTTTGACGCACAACTGTAATGCTTGCATGTGGGTAAGTCTATGGCAAGTCGCGAGTGTTTTTGCATTTTTTTTGCATTGCACATCTATGTGTTTTTTTCAGTAAGGCATCTGCACTTCTGACTTATACAACATGTACGACAAGCTATTTTACAATTTCATCGACCTATCTCATTGTCAGTTCCATAATTTATCATGTTTCCATAGTTTGCACATGACATCATGATCGTCTTGACATCATTGAATAACACGTTAGAATGTACATCATGACGCCGAGAAGGAAGTGCGCTGCTTCATTTGCCCTGATGAGAGACTCTTAGGAGTCCTCATCAGGGCGAGTGTTGGTGTCTTTTCACCGATAAAGTGGAATGCGAAAACTCCCGTTTTTTAAACATATTATGTCTAATTTACTAGTTATATAGTTAAATTTTAAGAGTTAAGTTTAAGTTTAACGGCTCGTTTGATTGATGGTGGATAGTTGCTATAGTTTTTGACGAAGTGAAATCACAGCATTAGCCGTTAATTACGTGCGTAACTCTTCACCCCGAGAGAAACCACCGGCTGGTGCTTGTCAGAGAGTTAATTGGGCGGATCTAACTCTTGTTAGAAGTCTGTGCACCGTGGCGAGCCTGACTAGCGGGATACGGACTTTTATATTTTTTTCTTTATATTTTTTATATTTAATCTACAACTTAGCACTGTATCAGTGTGTTGGTAATTTGATAATGGAGTGTTTAAGCTATTCAATCTACTTATAATAACAAAAACTAAATAGTTTTATTAAATAATATCACTAGAATCACTTTGAAACGTCTTAAAACTACAGGTAAATTTATTTACGCTAGTTCCATGCAACAACCTGGAGGTATCTGGCAATAGGTTGCAGAGCAATTAGCTGGTGCTGATTTGCAGCTCAAACAACTTTTAATACGGCTTTGGCAACTTGTTTTACAAAAACTACTTTTAGTAGTGAAAAAATACATTCGCCTTACTTTCAACGGAATAACCATCCATTGTAATGTTAAGCGTCAATCGTCATAAGCTAAAAAATAAGCTACGTTTCAAATGTTAGTGGTTTTTATTTCTAAACACAACAAAGAGCACTCAATTTCTTGACTTTGAGGAATTAATTAGCGTAACGGTGATGTTTTTAATCACCACCGACCCGTGTACTCTCGACCGCTGTAATGCAACCAGTTGGAACTCCTCCAAATGCATTCTTGTCTCTCGTAAAATATATTTATTAGCTGGTGATTAGAAGCGTTTTTATTTTTTACTAGTAGAACGTATCTTGTGGTCCAGATTGAGTATTATTTAGAAAAACTTATTTATTGCTGAGTTCTCTGCGGTTCTTTGGGCTTATATTTATGTGCTACGCAAATAAAGCAACACACCCTCTAAATAAAAGCCTTATTTCAATAGTATATAACCACGGTTAGAAATGTGTCTTTCGAATCTATCATCAGCTTTGTTAATTGACTTAAGAATGATAAAGAAGGACACTAATAATTATCAAGCCGCTATAATGACAGTTTTTATGAATAAGGGTATATAATATAGGCTCTAAGACTTACAGATTAGGCTGTGCTTTGATTGATAGTCAACTTTATTCATATTTTAAGTTATATTACTAATCTTACAGACATTTTATTTGAAATTTCCGAGATATCGCTCCAAATCTAGTCAATAAAGTATCGACATCACTGAATAGATAATAATAACACTTGAGCCAAATATGCAAACAAACTTAATGTAATATGTTGCGAACTAATTATTTGATTTATGTATGTAACCAATTCAAATCATGCTAATTATTTTGTTATGGATCAGTGCTTGACTAAGTTTTATTACATAACAAAATATATATAGTATAATTAAGATCAGTGTCAACAGGTTTTTTTTAAGTTTATTTGCTTGCGAATATAATGTTACCATGTTATTACATAACATTTTTTTTTATACAACTGAAGTGGCAACCAAGCGTACGGCCCACAAGATGGTAAGCAGTTACCGCAGCCTATGTATGCTTGCAATACCAGAGTTATCACTCGCGGGTTGCCACCTTGAGGCTAAGCTTCACCGGAAAGCATACCCTTCACACCGGAACACGGCAATGCGAACATTACTGCTTGGCTGCAGAAATAGGTATGGTGGTAGTCCTTCCCCAGACTATTAGTAATATTTAGCTACTACACGTCTGAATCTAGATTAAGAAAGGTAATAGATACGCAACCTGCCTCCCCAGGCTTTGCTTGTTAGGTTCCAAGATAAATCTAATTTTCTAGTTAAATATACATACATAATCTATCTATTTTTAATTAAAATATTAATTAATCGAAATCAATCAAATCAAATTTTAATAAACTATCTATTTTTAATAAAAATATGATTTAATCTAATTCAATTTATTCAAATTTCTCAAAAATTGGTTCAAATGGTTACGAAGTGATTGAGTAACAACATCAAAACAAAATCAAACAAAACTTTGAAATAAACATAATATTTAAGAGTGACAAAGGCACAGTAGATTTGCAACAGTAATACAAGTAATGCGGAATGTACTTCAACACGCTCTTATAAATATTTACATGTGCATTGTGGATGTATAATGTATGATCGTTGGATTAAATAACTGTGGGAGCCACGGAAATGGCGCCAACGACCAACACTTCAGAGAATACCAATTTGTTTAGATGCACGTTAAATACTTAGGATGCTTACAGAATACAGAAAACGGGGCAAAAAAACAGGGCAAAAACAGGGCAAAGAAAACAGGGCAAAAAAAATATTTTTTTATACAACTGAAGTGGCAACCAAGCGTACGGCTCACAAGATGGTAAGCGGTTACCGCAGCTTATGGACGCTTGCAATACCAGAGAAATCCCTCGCGGGTTGCCACCTTGAGGATAAGATCGAAAGCCTCATGTGCCAGTAATTTCACCGGAAACCATACCCTTCACACCGGAACACAGAAATGCGAACATTACTGCTTCGCGGTAAAAATAGGTATGGTGGTAGTCCTTCCCCGGACGAGGTAGTCCTTCTCCGGACGAGCTTTTCTATAAGAATTTTTCTAGTAGAAAAATATAGTCATATTCAACTCACTGGGATAGTGTTAGCATCCATACTACTCTGTGTTCATACTTCACGACTATGGATATCAAGGCTTATTAGCTCCGTCACCAGAGTTCGTATGAGTCTGTGTCCAACTCTGCTGTGTCCGTCCAATCAAAATAACCATAAATAAATAATAAGGTCAGTGATGTGATACTTCACCAAGGCACTGGAGCGCTCGTGACGTAGCTGGCTATGTTGTTCTTAACAGATCCACGAAGTTAAGCACTGTTTCGCTTAGTCATCATTTGGATGGGTGACCGCCAGTGGCAATTTTAACTGAGCGCTCCCGTGTTTCGGAGGGCAGTCGGTCCCGGCTTTTTTAAAGTTGTTAGGCCATGACAGAGGCTTTCGGGCGGTCTAAAAACTGTTTGGTCGGACGGACGATAAAACGATAGTTGATATGTTGAAAAACTTATTTTCTGTCATTATCACGGAAACTTTTTCGAATCTAATCTTCTTCTAATCTTCGACTTGGCAAAAACTAATGATAATCTAGGTATTAAAGTTTTATAAAATAATCGAGGTACTATTATAATTATTATTATACTCTGTTACTAAACCAATTGTTATCTCAAAGTGGTATGCGCACTCAAGGAGAGCACCTGTCCACACCCACAAGCAGACATACACGTGCCAACGCACACTAACACACACCAACACACACACCACTCCAATACCAAAACCTGTTCCATACCAACAGTGAGGACAGATGATAAAGTGAACTAGAATAATTAAATTCAATTAGAAAATGTTTTTTTAATAAA
The DNA here is from genome assembly GCA_951394395.1 of Colostygia pectinataria. NCBI lineage: Eukaryota > Metazoa > Arthropoda > Insecta > Lepidoptera > Geometridae > Colostygia > Colostygia pectinataria. The sequence goes on along the minus strand of OX596353.1, from coordinate 13,672,658 downwards.
TCACAACAAATATTAAGATAAACAGTTTTTTTATTTCACGTCGTAAAATGATTAACTGCCTTTGAATGTTAATACGCTGATTTGAATACTCGCTGTCATCTGACAATCGGTGCGCACGCGCCGGCAATAAGTTCCTTTCCGGGTGTTTTTCTCTTTGCGTTCATCGAATTAGTATTGTAATGTATGTAAATTCTTGCAAAAGATCCGTTTGGCTTTTTGCTCTCTTAATTCTAGGGCATTACGCTTTATCATTATAATTGAGAAAAAGTTGAATAATATTCATGACATGCTAATTTGGAGGTTTAAGTAAAGCGTTTAATTGAATAAGTGATTTGTGATTTTATCTTTTGTTTGTGTGGTTAAGCGAAAAGCGATAAGCATTTATATATACAACAAAGTAGACTGCGTTCTGAATGAACGAATCAAATTATTTATTTGCGCATTGACAGACAGAAACAAACAGCATTTACTAAGCGTTGGTTCACATTGTACACCAGTCAGTGACGCAACCACTTTATAATTTTTATGATTCCCAAAGTTTCCATTATAAATTGTACGAACAATTTTTATAATTTATAATGCTTCATAAAAATTAACGATTTGAAACAAGTTTTATAATTTGCACAGTGGAGCCATTCAATAAAAATCAATGTAGTTATCAAGTCCGTTTACACTTGTTAATAATATACCTTAGATGACTTTTGAATAAATCAGTAGTTTAATTTAATACTTTTACTTTTGTAACTGTGTAATGCTATAAAGTTACAAAGTAGGTGTTGTAAATACGTTTTGCATCACTCACCATAAAAATAAGTCTTAACTAAAAAACTTAAAATCTTTATAAAACAATACAGTTTTTACATTGTTTCCAAAATTTACTTATTATTTTTATCACACAAATAAATGTTTTTATAATAAATTATGATGAGAAAAACACATCAGGTAAAATAGTAATTATTCCAGAAAAACAACACAGACTCAAGCAAAGATCATACAATAGTACGCTTGAGCATTTAACTTTGAGTTTTAGTATCTCGTGTCAGTGTTTTAATTATTTCTGTTAATATAATGGAAATAGGAACTTGTGCTGAGGTCTACTGGCTGATGTTACAAATATTTACTAAATTATTTGAGAGGTGTCAACGTGGAGCATAAGATCGATCGAGTAATACCACAGCAGAGAACGGACAAGTGCCTACCATTGTCCACAAATTTAGGCCCTGGTTTTTGGTTCTTAATCAACTCGCAAATAAATTGTTCAAACAGTAGACACGATTATTTAAGAAACTATTATTGAAAATAAATGTATTTTCTTTATTTCTTTCTTTCACAAATAATTACTCGATGTTTTTCAAATGGTTAGCCTTTAGAAATTATCTAAAACTGGGCCTAAATTCTACAGTTATTTCATGACATGGCTGATGGACTGGTGATATTTTTGTGAGCATTTATACCATTGATATAGAACTGCAATAATTTACGCGCGCTCTTGAATGACCAGATAGTTTAGACGGAATTTTATTTATTAATTTAACTGCAAAAAAATTTACAAGTGTAAACTCGGACCTATTAGAATCATGTTACCCGTTTAAATCTCTAGAAAGTCAAGCCTAATAGAGTCAGAAGCACTCTCATACGTTATAATTTATTTTTATCACGAACCAATCGCCAGTTAGAAAATGAAACACTAAGGAGCTTTGCTTACGACGCGCCGTCGCTATTGGTTATTACTGCGGTGGCTGACGGCTTCCTTAACTTATGTTCAGGAAGCCAAAAAGGTTCAGGAAGAAAATGTCTTATGTTATAACTGGCGACAATTCAAATATCTATATAGAAACAATCCGTGAACGTTAATTAAAATTCTGTTCAATGTTATCGTGTAATAAAGTTTCTAAAGACGTTAAACAAGAGAAGCTTCGCGGGCTGAAATAGTTACCTAAAATATTATTTTACTAATTAAACGCCACTGACTTTGTTCTAGATTCAAAAATCACGAGATCACTTTCTGTCTGAGTCTCGATTCTAGGTTTGTTGTATTTTTGTACGAAATATATACAAAGACTGTATCCTGTCAAATTTGATAGAACACTGATCGTATATTGACAGTATACTGCAGACAAGGCGATATATCGTGTAGGTTTATGTAGTTCAGCTAATGTCCGTGAACGCTCTGCATTTAGTTGCAACCAACATAAGTTGAACAACGATATTTGGCACGATTACCGTTTGTCACTTTCTAGAGTAGACCCTCTGTTCGTGCATAAAAATATAAAAACCCTAGAATCGGGACTCTGGTATCAAAGTAAGAGTCATCATCATGACAGCCTTCTAATGTTCCCACTGCTGGGACACTGGCCTACTCTCAGGCGAGAGTGATTGGGTCTTAATCCACCACGCGGACCCAATGCGGATTGGTGGATGGCACATGTCTTTCGAATTTTAGTTCTTGGACATGCCGGTTTCCTCACGATGTTTTCCTTCACCGTATGAGAGCACTGGCATTGCGCACATACATTTTTCGAACAGAAAAATCCATTGGTGCACGACCGGGTTTGAACCCACGACCTTAGGATTGGAAGGCGGGGTCACTACCACTAGACCACCGGTGCTCTTAAGAAAGTAAGAGTAAGAAAAAAAAAGTAAGAGTAATAGAGTATTTTGTGATAGAACACGTCCGGGGAAGTACTACCACCATGCCTATTTCTGCCGCAAAGCAGGTGTGAAGAGTATGGTTTCCTGGTTTCTGGTGAAATTACTGGTACATGGGGCTTGATCTATGCCTCAAGGCAACCCGCGAGTGATACCTCTGGTATTGCTAACGTCCATAGGCAGCGGTAACCGCTTACCATCTTGTGGGCTGTACGCTTGGTTGCCACTCAAGTTGTATAAAAAAAAAGTAATGTTCGATCGTGAACCGGTGGTAGAGGCCGGCTCTAGGGCTATGCTAATACAGGGCTCCCGGGTTACGTGTGTAATAGAACCGCTTCTAGTAATTTCCACTTAGTTCCAGGCCGTTTTATTTATATCGGCTATAAAGCATGGACGCCATGGTACAGTCAGCAACATAATCTGAACAGCAACTTTACAAACATGCTCTTACAAAAGAAAATGACATTCTAGCAGCTCGCTAACTTTTGTCTTTCCTTGTCATTTTTATATCAATGATTAAAGACGATATATTTGAAGAACACACTAACTTATTACTATGAACCTAACCTTAGGTTTATAGTTCGATTATGAATAAAGCCCGGTTCGATTATGAATGGAATATGAATAGTAGAGCACTGGTGGTATAGTGGTAGTGACCCCGCTTTCCGATCCTAAGGTCGTGCACCAATGGATTTTTTGCTACGAAAAATGTAGGCGCGCAATGTCAGTGCTCTCATACGGTAATGGAAAACATCGTGAGGAAACCGTGCCATCCGCAATCCGCATTGGGTCCGCGTAGTGGATTAAGACAAAATCACTCTCACAGTGTCCCAGCAGTGGGAACATTTAGAAGGCTGTCATGATGATTAATAGTTTAACAATTATTACAAATATTTTATAAGGAGTTCTCAGCAACTTAGTCCGTGCTTTACTTGGTGCTACACTATAAACCTTTCTCTCGAATTACTCTATCTATTGCTGAAAACCGATTAAAAACCGATGAGTAGTTTAAAAGATCTAAGCGTACATACAAACTGACAGATTTCATTTTAAACTATGTAAGGATTGGAAATTATTGGAATTATGTGTGCAAAATAGCTATGCTTCTTTGTATGAACGCGACGTACGAAGCAGGACATCACCAAAGTTTACTATAGTTAGTAAATTTTGCTGCTAACTGTACTTATACTTCGTGGTGCATGTTTTGATTGACCAAGAGGTATCTAATGGATCTACCTATCGCAGGTATGATATTATCTAGATACGACATTGTTTCAAGCTTGTGGAAGAGGGAAATTACCTGTTTTTAACTTTATCAAGTTTTGCAGCATAATAGTTCTCATAGTTATTATTAAAATTTAAATTAACCGCTTCTGTTCGCGATTTTGCTTTCGTGGTACCTTGATAAAACGCTAGAAACTATTCCAGGTCGAGAACTATTACTATTCCAAGCTTCATCCAAATCAGTTCAGTCAGGCGTAGCTAAAATACAAATAAAAAAATATCGGATTAATAATATCAGTAGGACTATGACAGGAATAGGACAGGATTGACATTTACTATTGATAACACTTAAGTAGATAAGTATAGTTCTCACAGCGGATCTCGGCCGTCGTGAAATTAGCCGTTTCGATGCGCAATGGAGCTTTTTCAAACTAAATTGTCTTTGCGCATCACAAACGGCTAACTTCACGGAAGCCTAGATCCGCTGTGCGAACTATAATAACTATTAACAAAAACCAAGTTAACTTTGTTTCAATAGAAAAGACATCAACGCGCTATATATTACTTAAATCCGTTTTGACTTCACACTAGAATTCGTTGTATCGTGAATAACTGATATAACAGTTGATCAGGTACATGAAAAAATTGTCCCGTAACGAGAATCGAACCCACTACCTCTCGTTTCTAAGCCGCCGCCGGCGCCGTCGCTAGTAAAGTGGTACAAATTGTTAACTTATCAGTTTCATAACACGTATTTGAAAAGTGATTCATACTTTCTCGAATGTAAATCTAGAATCAACAGCTTCTAAGTAGATAGGTAACATACTATGGAGTGCAGGTCTTATAAAGTTTGTTGTCTTTTTATATGTATTAACGGTTTCTAGCTAATAATAAACTTACGGTACCTACTGGCTTTTTTAACATGTATGAGTAATTTGTGTGTGTGGGTGCCGCTGCCGCCGCGGGGTCCCTAAAGGTACAAACTTAGGTACAACCGGCTTATATAATAATTGTTGGCCGTTTTCATTTAACATGCGTTTTTTTTGGTCCGCCATTAACACGCGGAGCACCGCGGGAGAATAATTTATTGGCGATTTGAAGGAAAATTGGAATTTGGTTGTGATACCGCGGTTTAATTCGAGGAGGAAGGAACAACTACATGTATTGGTGCAAGGTTTGGTTAGAAAATAAGTTACAATTACTTTAAAAATATTTGAAAGCAGTCCAACTAGCAGGGGTATTTTGATACTGTCGGGTCGGAAACTTTGATTTTGTCAGGAACGTTTTCGAATTTCGAATTACGGAATCTCCGTCGAGAAGTATCTGATACCAAAGGAATTGGCTCTCCGACAGTTTTAAAATACCCATGCAGATGCTTTACTCTTGAATCCAATGACAATTCCAATCCAATCCCAATTTCTATTTACTGCTGTCAAATTGTTGTACTCAAAACAAGGTTAAATTTGGCGCTAGGTTTCCTATCAAAAGTACGAAATGTCATATTCCAATACAAAGCCCACTTTCCAGAGTTGATTCTTAGCAATGATCCTTATTTTTTTGTTATAAGTCATCAAGTGACAAGACTTTCAAGTCACTCGCAGTAGTGTTAAGTGCTACACCTGACTATAAAGCTGCAGTGTCACCAAAGCTTAAGTTTTAAAGTTCTGCGTAACACTGCGCTCGTCACCCACTAGTTGACAAGATATGTTTGTTGCCAGATTCTTCTAGGCTGGGGCGCGTGGAACTGGCGTAAATTCACCTAGATTTAAGACGTTTCAAAATGATCCTTGTGATTTTATTGAAATAAATGATTTTTGACTTTGACTTTGACTTTGATTTTGTTAGTTCTATAGAACAAATAGGACAGTTTTTGTATTAACAGTTCTACCATAGAACTACTGGGACAAAAAAGTTTTAGCAGTTCTATGACGTGACAGTCTTATAGAACAAATGGGAGTTACTCCTAATTTCCCTTGCTACAATGTCCTTCAAACGTAAACCCAGTAATGATCGTGAACTACTGGAGGCAGAATATATAATTAACTTAATATTATAAATAGCTGTCTTAAATAAATACTATAAAATATTATCAGTTGAACATTGAGTTTTTATTGATATGATTTTTATTTTTATTTCTTGAACCGATTACAAACCAACTTACTGGAAGTTAGAGTTCTACAAGACACTTAGATTATTCTAAGTGTCTTTTTTGAATTTTTTCTTTTTTTTCGTTATACACTTGTATACATTTTTATTTCTTTTCTTTATATATATTTTTTTTTTATTTTTTTATACTACTAAAGTGGTAACCAAGCGTACGGCTCACTTGATGGTCAGCGGTTACCGTAGCCTATGTACGCATGCAACATCATAGATATCACTTGCGTGTTACCACCCTGAGACGTTAGATGGTAAGTCTCATGTGCCTGTAATTTCACCGGAAACCATACCCTTCGAACCGGAACACAGCAATGCGAGCATTACTGCTTGGCGGCAGAAATAGGTATGGTGGTAGTCCTTCCCCGGACGAGCTCTATCACAAAGAACTCTACTACTCTTAAATATATATATAATTATATCTCTTAGCTAGATTATTCTAACAGACTTTAAGGTCTGTTCAGCAGTTCTTTTTGTTTTGGACCATTTACGCCCATTTCCTCTCCTCCTCGATTCACCGAACACATCGTATGTGCGTTATTTACAACTCCGGCGACTACTTATGCGTAAAATGAATCGGAGCCATCGCTAGCAGACGATTATGAGAGCTCTTATCGGCGGAGTATTTAAGCGGATCTCGTTAGTGGAGAGATAATAGAAATGTTGGAGTAAAACGCGATGTTTATGTCTGGTCACACACTGCATGCTGCGTACAGGATGGCCTTTCTGGCAGCTTTAGGGAACTCGGTTCGTGATAATAAAATAAGATTTGTGACAAAAACCACACTCCAATTACAAGTTAGTTCGTTTGATCATAACATATCTTGGATAATCCACACCACGTCCACAGATTTAACAAAGCGAGCGGATTTCTTTAAAATTTACACAATATGAGATATATTTCCCCAAGACTCAAAATCAAAATCAAAATAAAAAAATATTTATTTCAATAAAATTACAAGGATCACATTGAAACGTCTTACAAGCTAGGAAAATTTACACCAGTTCCAACGCGCGCCCATGCTGTAAAAGAACTGGCAACAACACCGACTCTAAATAATAGGCCGTAATTTCTGATATCTACGACACACGAAACTTTAGCTTGGTATCAGGACTGTTTTTAATAAAGTCGTTGAGTAAAGCCATGTTTATGGTTTTTTTTTACAAAATCTGAGGCCATTTTTATCATAAATCATAAATCTTTATTTGCATGAATGTAGGTAAGTGCTAAAGAAATTGCCAGAAGGATCGCTAACACATGGAAAAGATTTTGGTCACTCAGCGAAATTATGAAGAACAAAGAAATGCCAATTAAAGAAAAAAGGGAAGGATACAACACATGCATCCTACCATGTTTAACGTATGGCTACCAAACGTGGGCTTTGACTGAGCAGCTAACTAATAAATTAAGAGTTTGTCAGAACGGAATAGAAAGAAGTGTAACAGGAGTCAAGAGAAGAGACAGGGTAAGACTAACTAAAATAAAGAGTATAACAAAATTTAAAGATGTAAGAACAGTATGCAAAAAACAGAAATGGCAATGGGCAGGACATATCATAAGAGAGCAAAAAAAAATGAACTAAAACAATAACAGAATGGTATCCAAGAGACGGTAAAAGAAACAAAGGACGACAAATAAGACGCTGGGAAGATGACATCAATAAAGTAGCCGGTCCAGAATGGACCCAAATAGCTAGAGACAGAACGAAATGGAAATCTTTAGAGGAGGCCTTTGTCGAAGGGCAAGCTGTTGTAAGAAAATGAACCGGGTGCCGATAAGATTTTAAGAACTGTTAGATTTATAAACAATAAGATTATAGTATTAGGTAATAGATTTAAGTAGCATTGTAAAAGAAAGGAAACAGCAATAAAGGCTTATTTTATTTTTATTTTTTTAGGTAAGTGCATAAACAGGTGTTACAATTTTTAAATCCTATACATTCCTCGTACCATCAAACTGGTGTGCAAATGTCATGTAACAAGTTATATAAGTATGTCAAGTTAGTATTAGTTTATATTATTAATTAGTATCACATAGTATTGGAATGGTTCATAAATTCATTAATGTCATAAAAACAGTGTTCACCTAGCCACTTAGTCACCTTATTCTTAAACACATTGAATGGCAAATCCTTAAATGTATTAGGCAATTTATTGTACACTTTTATAGCGTTCACATACACATTTCTTTTATATATATTAAGATATATTTTTATATATTGTTTTTTTTTTATAAAAGCTCATGCCAAAGGTACTGTTAGAATGATCGAGCCCCCTCTAAGCACGGTCCTGCGCAGGCGCGAATTCACGCTTGTAATTTCACTGCGCGCGGGCGTTGGCTCTCGTCCACGAGCCATATACGGGCGTAAAAAACGGCCGATCAGTTAGTAAAAAGCAACTAATTACACGTCTTCATTTGACCGTGATGTGTTGGCGTTTTTGCAGCGTGTTCCGGACGGGTGCGCCGCTGGGAAACCACGCCGGGAAAGCGTCGGACAGTCAGCCGTTGTAATTACGCCACCCTTCACGCCGTATATGGTCAACCCCAGACCCCGGAGCAGTTCGTAGACCCCTGCTAGCTTCTATAAATATGAAAGTTACAGTTTGTTTATAACTTGCTTTTAGCGGCATTTCAAGATTGTCGAGTAGTGGTAGGTATGAACATGTTTTGATTACTTACACTTTATTCAAATAACATTGTTTAGTTATATGCTTATTTCTGCTAAACTATTTAATAATCAGACTTTAGGACGGACGGAGGGACGGAGGTCACAAGACGTCTGAGGACTTTATAGCTTAATAACTTTAAGGTGGACAGACAGTTTATGTACCCTCTAAACTACAGAAGCGCTCAAACATAATTACAGTCACCCATCCAAATGATGAACATGCTAATATGTTGATAGTAAAATACAACTATTATGTTTCGTGCGTAGTGCAACTGGTTTTAAATATGGGCTTACCAAAGCACGGCTTCTCGTCGAAATAAATTAGATTTTAATTTGTTTGTATAATTCTAGTTGATTTACATTCGTTGAAAGGCAGACGTGTTGATGTATTGCGCACGCGACGGATGATGGTTCCGCACATGAATTATTTATTCAAATTATAATCGTTATCATATTCAGAAGACGCATTATTCTATTATAGAGTAATTATGTGTATCACATTTGTGTTTCTTACTACTTATACAGGAATTATAGTAATTACACCGCATTAGAAGTGTCTTTTATACACTTCTAATGGTTTTATCAGCAATCCATGTCAGGTTACAGAGTTATAGCACTAAGGTTGGCGCAGATAAATGGACTTGTCCCTAAGTCGGCATCTCTACTCAAAATTAAGCTCAAGTTTGCTTATATTAGGTATACCTTACACAATATCATCTGTGACTAACATTAAACTGTGGTTATAACTGCGGTGAATCTTGCAATTTGTATCCAGGTGTGTTTCTTTTAATGTGCAGGATTTTGTTTGAAATGGGATGAAAAAGTTTGTTTAAAAAAGTCTGCGCGGACAACCTCTCAAATTTTACTATAAAATGTTAATTCATACAGACAGATTGATACGTAGTTTTTGTAAACAGCAATCCATACCATATTGTTACGTAGACCACCTTCAGATCAGCAGTTTTTGTAGGATATACCAAAATTTAAATATATATCTAATTTTAACAAAATTTACAACAGAGTTTCGTAAGCCAATTTCGGTAATATCGTAACTCACCAGTAACGGGGGCTAAGCCTACCAATTCCACCATAACAGTACCTAAACTCGTATCGAAATTCCAAAATGTAACACAAATACCTCATAAACAACACTGATGATGGCTCATCGGCCCACCGGCGCCGGCGCAGTGAGCCTACACCATAGCACTATACCTTGTCTGTGCCTGACCTACAGAATAACACGTAGTTAGTACTGGTAGAACCAACACACAGATTCACACACAGTTAGTATAGCTCTGACACAGAATATTAAATAGTTAGTGCAGAAAGGCGTAGGTATCTGCAGGTTTCGCAATTTTGACATAACTACAGATAAGTATATGTGGGTTGAACTTCGTCTCTGTCTATTACCAGGCCTGCAGGATATTCTAGTGATAAATAAGTTAAAAGAAAACCATTGGATAAGATTAGTTGCTAGTTTGCAACACAGTGGATAGGCGCCACTGAAAATAAAACTATGTATGTTGCTTACCACTTTAAAAATCCTATCAGGTACATTCATCATCATCATCATTCATTTTAAGAGTAGTACAGTTCTATGTGATAGAGCTCGTCCGGGGAAGGACTACCGCCATACCTATTTCTGCCGTCAAGCAGTAATGCTCGCATTGCTGTGTTCCGGTGTGAAGGGTATGGTTTCCGGTGAAATTACTGGCACATGAGGCTTTCGATCTTAGCCTCAAGGTGGCAACCCGCAAGTGATACCTCTGGTATTGCAAGCGTCCATAGGCTGCGGTAACCGCTTACCATCTTGTGGGCCGTACGCTTGGTTGCCACTTCAGTTGTATATAAAAAAAAAAAAAAACATCACTTATTGTTTCGTGTTAGCTTTATGATTCTACCTACAGGATTGCTATCATATTATGTAGGTACCTATTTTGTTGCCTTCGTGTAAACTAGTGTAGGAGCTAACCGCTATTTTGGTACAGTATTATGTTAAAACTTTAAAAGTTGATTTTTTGTGTTTTTAAAGGACATAATGTCTTTTGGTGGACGGCATGTTATGGCCATTTCTTTTACTTTGAATCTACATAACCATTGCCTAATATCATGATGTTTAGATAGATAGATAGATAGATAGATAACTCTTTATTGTATTACACCATAAATAAAATTAAACTAAAATACAACTAAAATTAACAAAAGTTTGAGGTGATACAATGGGCGGCCTTATCGCTAAGAGCGATCTCTTCCAGGCAACCTTTGGATGGACTGGAATTAAAAGCAGATGTATTAGGAACCTCACACCAATCAGTCGCAAATATATCACAAATACGTACAGACGTCTTTTATTTCATTCAGATAGACAACAAGCTGAAATAGGCCTTAAAGACATCACCACCAAGAAAACAGTGTAGGTTTTACATACATAATACACATCTTTAGTGAGAAAGTGTTTAGGTGATCCATCACACGTTTCGTGGATGAGACATTCTCGTTCAAAAATTTGATAAGTTATGCCATAATCCGCATAACTGTTGCTTGTGACATTCTTATCCCTTACTAAATATAATATACTAGCAGGTCGTTCCGGCTTCGCTCAGGTGGTTAATTATAGCCTATGTTACTCAGGAATAACGTAGCATTCTAATGGTAAAATAATTTTAAAACCAGACTAGTAATTTTTGAGTTTATTAATTACAAACAAATATTCGTAACTTTAGATTCTGTACCTACCAATTCCAACATAAATAAATAAATAAATAAATAATGCTGGACAACCCACACAGCATCATCTAGCCCCAAGGTAAGCTGCTGTTAAACAGAGCTGTATTATGGGTACTAGATGACTGATGTATATTTAATACAATACAATACATAGATAGATATTTTTTATTATACATAGAAAACACCCAGAACACCCGGAACAAATATTTGCAGATCCTACAAACATTTGTCCCAAGACGGGAATCGAACCCGCAACACCGCGCCACATTGGTCGTCAACATAATGAAGGTAATCTCTTTGCAATGTATGTCTACTAGCTGAGTAGGTAGGTTGGATGAGATCTATAAACAAGCCTCTGTATCGTTGATCCTACGCACTAGATAATACATGAACGGTATTCGATATGGGAGGTGATGGTAGCCTGACGTACAACAGCTGTTTTGACGCAAAAACATTTCTTTGATAACTAATAATATACATTTTAAGAGTAGTAGAGTTCTTTGTGATAGAGCTCGTCCAGGAAAGGACTACTACCATACCTTTTTCTGCCGCAAAACAGTAATGCGAGCATTACTGTGCTGTGTTCCGATGTGAAGTTGCTGTGTTCCGATGTGAAGGGTATGGTTTCCGGTAAAATTACTGGCTCATGAGGCTTTCGTTCTATGCCTCAAGGTGGCAACCCGCGAGTGATACCTCTGGTATTGCAAGCGTCCATAGGCTGCGTTAACCGCTTACCATCTTGTGGCTATTCCTTGACATATCATTGCCGAATCATAGCAGAAAATTATTTGTGTCAGCAAGTGTTCCACGCCTGACCATAAAAGTTTTTAGAAATATAATTATGGTTTTCAAAATTTTGACCGAACCACCCAATCATCACCGTTCATATTTTTTTATTTTCTTTTTTTTAATGGCCTTTAGGCAATTAGCCAAATTCAAGTATTTTTTGATTCCACTCTCCTTTTTGGTTTTATGACACTAGCATGACCGAGACACTGGCAGCATTGTGACAACTAAGCCACAGACGCCATAAACAAAGAGTGAAGTGAAGTGACCATAAAAGTTGTCATTCAAATAACCCAAAATATTACGACACTTGCTGAAAAGTCCCGAGGCATTCCTCGTAGCGCACCTAGCTGAAGCGCACTAAAGTACTTCCACATAGCGCACCCGTTTAGGTGCGCTTCAGTAGGTATAAATGTTAAGATTCTATTTCTAGTTGCGCACAATGTCTAGTGATGCATCAATATAATCCATTTTTAACATAAAAAAAACGTTTCAAAATGATCCTTGCGCTATGATTGAACAAATATATTTTACTTTAATTACATTACTTTACGTTTAATTTAAGTTTATTCATAGTTTATTATTTTCACAGGACACATAAGAAAATTCAACACAAAGTTTAATATTTGAACTATGTGATTCCTTATTATTTTAAGTTAAAATTGAAACGGGCGGTGAATTCCTTTCATAAAGCCGCTGCTTTATGTAACGCCCGTCTGCTCGCCCGAGGACGTAATTACCTCGCTATATCGGGACCCAATGAACCACCATCTTTACTTACATCTTTAAACGCGACTCATCAGGATAAACCTTAAATGTTGCTCGGTGAAGCGCTTCTCGTTTGCCAGTGCTCTTAAAAACAAGCAAAATAATAAATATGTCTAGAGTTCATTAATAGAGACAGTAAGGTAACCACTGGTTAAAAGACAAGCACAAAATAAATTAAGTGCTGTTCAACCGCCTGTTTTTGTATTGGTGCAGTTGAAGGTGTAGGTAGAGATTAAAACTTAGTTGAGGATTATTTTAGTAATATCTTTATTCACTGAAGACTATTGAGATTAATGTTTAATATGAACTATTTTGCAGATAATACTAAAAGACTCGTTGTTTCATGGCACGGCTGTTTACAATTTTATTTTAAGATCTTTAGAAAATGTTTAAATCGCATTATTTCAGCATTGTTTCATGGCACGGTAATTTAATTTTGAAACTTTAAAGAACGTTTGAACACAATTATATTTTTACCAAAAACAATACCTACTACTGTTTTACTTAAAGTCCATTCTCAGACCCATTGAATTATCATCATCATTAAAAGCCCAATCACTCTCGCCCGAGAATAGGCCAATATCCCAACAGTGGGGACATTAGAAGGCTGTCATGATGACTTAAAGTCAGACCTTTTTTGTTTTAAAAAAACACAGTTTTACACACTTACCTAAGAAAGTCGTATGTTCCTATTACAAAAAACAGAAGCAGAGAAATGATATCATGTCGAGGCATTTACCTGTTGAGACTGTAACTATCATTGATGAGAAATACATACACGATCATATCTTAGCTCAAGTGGATAAGGTTCAAAATGGCATCGTTAATGAGTAAAGTGTCAAAGTTATACTTTTTATCCAATAATTTATGTAACATTGAAGTTTTATCGGAGTTACTTTTTCTACAACGTTCCTCGTTTTGCGTTTTCCCACATTTAAACACATAAAATACCTGTTTGTACTTATACACTTATTTTAACCAAATACGTTGGTAAAAATAACTGACACATAAACATTTTTGTTCTCAAGTAATGACAGACAAGGGCAGAGGTAGTTTTTCTTAGCCGAATATTATTTTTGTAAAAATATATCATTTTTATTATTAAGCACTAACGATGATCTTTAGACAAACGGAAAAACCAAGTAAATAAGACGTTTCTTTAAAAATTTACGGGTTATGAAGCATGTAGCGTGGATATGCGGGCTTGTGCGAGGAACAAGCGGCAGGTGGTACCCCCGCGCCCCTCTATAACGCGGAGGGAAATGTCTGAGTTACTTGGTTAGCACAACTAATAGCATTATAAGTCGAAGTATAAAACGGATCAATATTCTTTAGTTGAAGCCTGCAGCATATCGACCGATATCATTGTTTTTGCGCGGTCTTCGAGTGGCATAGTACCACTTACTACAGTAGCGCAACTTTTTATGTGAACTAATGAAATGCCCAACGAATTTGTCTAATTAACTCTTCGTTGTGTGTAATCTTGTTATTTATTTTTTAATTCAATTATTTTTAGAATCATGACTAAATTATTTTATTAAAAGTATGACATTCATGTGAAATGCATGCATGTGATTGGACATAAGTAAGTACTTAATTATTAATTAACTTTATTATTGTAATCCCAAATTGACATATCTAAGTGCATGTACCATGCCGAAAGATAAATAAATGAAAACAAAACAAAGCTAACTTTTTGATACACTTTTGTCTTCCCGCTGTGTTAAGTTATTTGTTAATTTTTTTCTTAGAGTGCACCTCTATACAAATCAACAAAAACAAACCCTGAAAACATGGTTCTTAGGACTCCACGTAGAATGCGTATTAGTGGATGCACATTGCACACGTACTTATTTTTTTTGTGAACATAACGGTAATTTCACGATGTTTTCGCCGTTTAAGCGCCACATTTTTCTAATTTAGAATAGAGAAGCTTGCCTGCCTCCCAAAGGTATGGTTACTACCTTGGCTAGTGCTACTATCACATCACACTATAATCACACCAATCACACTAATAAAAATATTATAAATGCGAAAGTTTGGATGTTTGAATGTTTGTTCCTCTTTAACTCGACAACCACTAAACCGATTTAATTAAAATTTAAAAAATAAATAGATAATGGCCGGAAATAGGACATAGGCTACTTTTAATCCTGGAAAATAGTACGGTTCCCGAGTTCCACGCGAACGAAGTAGCGGGTGACAGCTGGTTTTACATATTAAAAACAATTATATCTGTTCCAGGATCTGGCAGGAGCTTGCACTACTGGTGTGCAGGTACGGTGGCGCGGCGGCGCACGCGGGCGGGGCGACTAGTTTTAATTGGCTCAAGGAAGCACGCTCCGACGATTTCGACTCGCTTCTATCAAAACAACATTTGCTAAGAATTGCTATCAAACTTGTTTGCTACCTGCTTGATACGGCTATGGAAAAGTACCTACCTGTTGCTTTGATAAAATTCCTAGTTACACTTCAACGATTGCTTATGGTAATGTTTCAAACTCTATTCGTATTTTTTCGCAATCGCCGATTGTAAATTAATATAGTTATAGAGGCAGGTTTAGACACGCCGAGTGATTTGAGACAGTGGCTATCTATCTATCTATTTATCTATTCAGCCGGTAACACCCACTGTTGAGTAAAGGCCACTTCTCTATCACGCCACTCCTGGCGATCTTGTGCCAGCCGGATCCATTGTTCTTCCACTGCCCTCACAATGTCGTCCACCCATCTGGCAGGTGGTCCTCTCCTGACAGTGGCTAAACCTAGCTAAATTTAGCTTGTGAACGAGACTGTTAAGGGTTACGGTCGTTTGACCCCAATATAGCTTCTCAAATAGTTACTACGTTACAAATTAAGAGAAAAGACCTGTCTAATACAAAATAGGAGGAGTTTATTAAGGTTTAAAAACTGAGCAAGAGCTTAGGGCAGCCCTGGAGAATGAATAGTAAATTAAACAACATTCGCAAAAATCATGTGAGTGAGCAAAAGCTATTATGATATTTTAATGGTCTAGAATCTATTTATTGCTGATCATAGAGAATCTGTGGAAGGCTGACGTAACTGGTTATATTTTAGACTTATAAATCTCATAGTATTCATTAATTTATGTATGGATATTATGTGAGGATCAAGCTAAATAAATTAAACATGTTACTTACTGGATTTATGTAAACAAGCCCTTATTAATAAGTAAGTAACGTCAACAAAACACAATTCATTCAACTTTCGAGATCGCGCAATTCACATTAGCAACCCATAAATTAAGAGCAAAGGAAAAGCGCGACCTACCGCACACCATCAATGAATATGCAAAATAATGGAAACAAAACCGCCGGTCCTTCACCCTGGCCTTACATACTGTGCCTTCATCTGTGGCAGGGCCCGCGCAGTCTTGGAACACCATAACATGGTGACAGTTATGGGGAAAGCAGGTTGTCAGCACCGGTTCTCTGGGAACCGTAGTTTTATTGTAAGCATCTTATTTGGCCTAAAAGAATAACACACATAATAATCACAAATCATCAGTATTTCTCCATCACCTTGATTATACTTTTGCCAAGTCACTTCAACACCGTACTTTGGGGAAATATGACATGATTCTCCAAAGTACAAATTGTAGGTTTAATAACATTGATTCAAACTGACTTTTTTCCATTCCAATTTCTTATATTTCCCGCTGCGTCCTATAATTAGGAGTAGAAGTAAAAAAACCTTGCATTAATAATAAAACTCTCCCTGAAATTTTCAGTTTTCTAGAACATACCGTTTTGGCTGTTCGTCGATTGATAACAGCTAGTCAGTCAGTAACGCAATGACCATAAACAGGTACATCTTTTCTTTTGGTTATCATAAACGAGTTAATAGCAACCTGTTTAGCAGAAAACCTGTTTCCTATGCAAACGCATCCATTGCATCGCAGGATCGACTTTGCGTAATTAGGCGGACTCGACACATGCTAATCGATCGCCACAAAAAATCTCGCGCGTTACAATTATGACAGCTCCCGCCACGAGCGAGCTGAGAATTTATTTGAATTACAAATTGAATGTACTCGTAGACGCCTGTCACTCTTATCAGTTTGCAGGGTAAAATCAACTCTATATCTTTGTATTTTAAATCGAATTTGGAACTGGTGGTAGGACTCTTCAGCATGAGTCAGTCTTGGTGGGTACCACCGCAGTGTCAGATATTCTACCTTCAAGCAGTAGTGTGTAAGCATTACTCTGTTTAAGTTTGAAAGGCACTGTAGCAAATGATCTTACTGGGCGAAAGAAACAACGGTGTCTCAGGGTGATAAACGCAGTGCAGTGCCACGCAAACCCTTAAAACTTTAAGCTTTGGGTGGCACTGCATCTGTAATAGTCAGGCGTGGGGCTTAACATCAGGCGGGCGCCATGATTGTCTTGTCACTTGCTGATATAAAAAAAAATGCAGTAAGGTAATTGTGTAATTCAATGACCAGTTTAACAGTGAACTTAGTGGTAGAATAGCACTGTCTTCGTAACAGTAGAGTACAACAGAATGTTATGTTTAATTCATTTCTGATGTTGGCTAAACGAGATGATCAAGTCGTTTGATAATAAGCGCCACGCTTAATCATAACAGCAGGGTTAATCACATAACTCTATTAGCGACCAATTTGCATTGATCTCCATTTCAAACTGTATTTATGACAGTTTGACCATAGCTCTACTGTCTTAGTTTGAGATGGAGATCAATGGAGATTGGATGCTAACAGAGTCACAAGGTTCTGTCAGAATAGCAGTGCTGCTCCGCTACCTCCTGCGTACGCGGTGCAGCTTTTGCTGAGACAGGACCTTTTGACCCTTAAGCGCGATTTTCATTATATACCTATATAGGTACCTACCTAGTCCATAATATTTTTTTAGGTATTAGGTATGTATGCTTATGGTATGTATATTATGGGGTCAATAAACATTTTTTTCTTTCGTTTTTTTCCTAGAGTTATGTGATCAACCCGCCAATGTAGTGTCAGCCAAAGTTTCTACGTTATTTTCGCCCAGTAATTTCGCTTGCTACAGTGCCAAGCCTAAGCACTGTAATGCACATGTAATGCACACTAAGGCCCGTACTCAAAAACAATACATGAGTGTGAATCGTGACTCAAGCATCGATTTGACATAATTTTTATATGAAGAACTGTCAAAAATCTAGGTTTTTAAATACAAGCCTATCGGAGGCAGAATACCCGGCTGATAATTTGATATTATGCATAAGCGATGATACCGCAGTTAAAGCCGACCTTGACATAGACCCATAAATAAGAATATCTTAACCACTCATACATATGGACGCCGACTCGCACACTCAAATATGGTAAGTGCCGACTTATGAATAAATTTTATTATTTAAAACGCGGAATGTTCATTACTAAAACAAATACTCGTAAGGCGTAGTAATACAGGCTGCTCTTTTTGATACCTCCGTGTCTTGAGGTAGCCAGGGAAGACTTATCACTGTTTACTTTAAGGGTTAAGATGGGAGTTTAAATTATTTAGCAGTTATCTATTATGTTTTTGCTATGATCAGTTGGATTTAGTGTTAAATGAGAGCTCAAGGTGAACGGGGTAAGCTGGGTGCGCCCACGCACCTCCTTCGCACACAGGGTTACCATACTATTGGATTCCAATCTGTTTCGGATACTATTGTGCAATAGCACAATCTAATATAACAATTTCGAAACGCAACACTACCCACTAAAATTCACGCGCATTTATTTTGAAATTCGAATCGAATTGAAGATCGATTATCATCTGACATTTATTTAACGTTTTTAATTTATAAATTTTATAATGCAACTCGTATAAATTATTGAACACTTGCTGCCGTCTGCGGCTTTGCTCGCATGCTACTAGGATGTAAATTAGCCGGTGTGTTAATCCATCTTACAATTTAGATTCCAAGTTTCATTCAAATCTATTCAGCCGTTACGGAGTTGTTCGGGGGAATCTCTACCACTTTCAATCTCAGTAACAGTGACATTTTAAACGCACTCCTGCGGCTTTATCGCCGTTTTCGAACGTATCTTCCAAAGTTCGTAATTAATGATTACTTTCTTTTCAAACAAAACATCGGTATATTTAGTGTAAATATACCAAAACGTTTCCGATACGTTAAAGTTTAACAAAATCTGCTTAGCGAATTGGATTTATAGTGACTTTGTGATCAGCCTTGAGGCTTGACAATATTTATTATAATTTACATTCCTGATTAAACGTCTATTCAGAACTAGCGATAATTGCCGCTGCTACCAACAGTATTTTAATAATGTTACTAATATGTACTATAAATTGAAATTTTAGGATGTTTGTACGTTTAACATTAGGGACAAAGGTAGATTATATCCTGGGAATAGCATAAATACTACTTTTATCCTGGAAAAATGTTTTCTGTGTTCCACGCAAATGGACTTCCGGGCAACAGTAATTAATATTAATGTCAGTCTGTGATGTCCCACTGCTGGGAAAAAGCTCTCTATCTTGTGGTTGCGCTAATGTAGGCCAGTCTTTCCTTACAGGCAAAACAGACCAAATGAGAGTTCGTCTCATTTGATCTGTTTTAGAAAATAAAATTGCAATAATACCGCATACCCAGGCGGTAGCTTAAACTTAATACACCTTAGCTATAAGTAGGTATTAAATAGTTAGAACAATGTCACAGTGGCTATCAAAGCGTTGCCATATTATCCTTGAAGTGGTTTTTGTGAAGCAATTGAGATAAAAATATATATTATTAGCCAGTTAACATATAAACGGCAATTCGATATTTATAATCAAAATCCTGCTAAAACACGTTATATAAAAAACTGGTCTTGATATCATCCTGTATTTGTGAATTCTCAGTACTCTGAAGAGGTCACTCAGTTTATGTATGTAAGGTCGAAAATTCTCTATCATTCCTTTTTTTTATGTCAGTAATGACGAGACGGTTAAGTCATTCTGATGTTAAGCGCCATGCCTGACCATACCGGTAGGTAAGTTCGTATGAGTCAGTGGCCAACTTTGGTGTCAGAGTTTATAGGCCGCCCGAAGGCCTACTGTACAGGTTCCAGTATCACTCAGATTTACCCCTTTAGTCATAATCTCTCTCTCTCTTCCTGACTATTTATCCCACATGGTGGTGGGGTCAGCCTTCCTACAATTTTTCTTCCACTTTGCTCTATCCTCGACATCTTCGTCCAAAAAATTACATGGCATCTTTGCGCAACAAATCCGTCCATGTGGTCTTGGGTCTCCCTCTAGATCTTCTTCCGGGAACGGACAGTTCCAGTGCCTTGTTGCCAACGTAGTCAGGTGTTTGCCTCTTGACGTGCCCATACCATCTCAGCCTACTCTCTTGCAGCTTGTCGGCGATGTCACGAACTCCCAGGCTTCCTCGTACGTACCCCTTTAGTCATAATAGCGACTGTAATTTTGCTAAGTATTGTCATCTTTGATGACAGATTCGAAAAGACACATTCAGAAACATGAGTTTATGGTATGATTATAATAAGCTTTAGAGTTCTACTTACTAATTAAAAAAAAAACCGTTGTTTTTAACTAAATATAGAACGATTATAATATCCCAAAAATTGGGATGTCTTCGGCTCGATGCGCCGAAGTGGAGCTATCGGCGCTTCGAGCCGAAGACATCCCAATGATTATTTCGTCCAAGCGAGATATGTCTCGATAGCTCAATTGGTAGAGCGCCCGCGTATCAAGCGGTGGTTGCGGGTTCAAATCCCGCTTGAGGCAAAATAATTTTTGGGATATTATAATCTTTAGTATTCCCTTAGTGTGATGGTTAACACTATAAAAACAAAAATAACCAATTAAATATAGAACCTTTAATTTATAAGGTAAATAAGTAAGTTTTACTTTATTTATAAGGTCGGGGTTCAAACCTGGTCGTGCACTATAGATTTTTTGTTTGAAAAATGTATGTGCGCAATTCCAGTGCTCTTATACGGTGAAGGAAAACATCGTGAGGAAACCGAGATGTCCAAGAACTAAAAATTCGAAAAACATTGCCATTCACCATCGGCATTGGATCCACGTGGTATATTAACCCATTACTCTAGCCCGAGAGTGGCCAGTGTCCCAACAGTGGGAACATTAAGCTGTCATGATGATGATGAGGTATACAAAAATAATATATAAAAAAGCACAGTCAGTCAGACAGATAGCT
Source organism: Colostygia pectinataria (assembly GCA_951394395.1). Classification (NCBI taxonomy): domain Eukaryota; kingdom Metazoa; phylum Arthropoda; class Insecta; order Lepidoptera; family Geometridae; genus Colostygia; species Colostygia pectinataria. The sequence continues at coordinate 13,651,488 of OX596353.1, read as the reverse complement.
AAAGTAAGTGAATTACAACGGAACAATGTCTCTACAAATCCCTGAATACGTAAGCACCGTATTAATATTTATAGAACCATTTGAATAGATCGCAGATAGAACTCGTTAGCAAGTGTGAACTCAGCCGATCAAGATCTCCTTCAATTAGTCTATCAATTACGCTTTTTATAATGTAAACTATACCTTATTTTATAGATTTAAACACTGTAACCTTGGCACATGCTTTTTGCTCTACTTAATATTAATATTAATGATAAATTGGTAAAATACCAGCGACCCGCCCCGGCTTCGCACGGGCACTATAGTATACGTATAAACTTTGACTTTGACGTTATAGCGGGACAGACTGCGGGAAGCTACTTTGTGTTGTATGCTAAATAGCAGAATCTAGAGATACATACTTTTTACAACACCTTAATGTAACAATTACCATACCTGGATTCACAAACAATAAATGATTTATGATTTATATATAAAGATGTGAACTTTGTTGAGCACACGTCACGAAAACTCACTACCTACTTGAAAACTCAATTTACACATAAAATAAATAATGCTAGATAATCCACACAGCATCATCTAGCCCCACGCTAAGCAGAGCTTGTGTTATGGGTACTAGATGACTGATATACTTAATACAATACAATACATAAATATATATACACATAGAAAATACCCAGAACAAATATTTGCAGATCGTGCAAACATTTGTTCCAAGGCGGGAATCAAACTCCCAACCTCCTGCGTCGCAGGCGGACCTTCGCCCGCCGCCCGATTTACAATCAACTTAGTATAAACTTGTGCTGTGGGTACCGCGTTGCATTGGCGACATCACACGGGCGTGTTATAACACGTAACGCGTATTTTAATTAATCTATATTAATAATAATTTTAATTTATGATATCTCTATTTGAAAATTGAATATTTTAATATCTTGATCATGTAATAATGATACAGTCAAATTGACAGGTTTATTTTTTATTTAATAATTAGTGCCTGTCTACGAGTACATTGCATGTTAATAATATATGCTAATGTAGTCCTTAGTATGACTGCGTAACGCTTAAAATGGCATCGTTTCCTGTGACGTACAATAAACATAATATACCTACATAAATAGTATAAAATATCGATGACTTTGAATAATAGTCACTGCGCTGAATTAAAATTATTTAAGGTGGTTCACCCATCTAAGAAATCAAGTCACTTCACCGTAGACCAATCATCAAACGCAATTCTATTGTAAAATAAAAAGTGACATGACATAATAACCAACGCAGGAATATCTACGTTAAATCGATAAACATTTATCGAAATTCATCACTCAAAAAAACTAAATATTCGTGGCGCTAGTTATTTCTTAGTCGGTTGTCGTCAAATCACTTACAGATTCTTAGATGGGTAAACCACCTAGTGTGCCTATGTAAGTAAGTAGTGTAGTAAGTAAGTTAGTAGTGTACCTACATAGGTACGTTCGCATGTGAATCATTTGTTTTTATCGGCTATTAGAAGTGTTTTACTAGGTATAATAAAATGCAGGAACGGCCTTGTTTAGAATAATGTGTTTACTCAGTCGTGTAGGCTTTAGATTACAAGTGGAAAAACAGGTTGTTATAATATAATTACGATACTTTATCTTTTTAAATAATAGATCAGGAAGGACTATGTTTAAGAGTCCTTTCAAGCGAATTAGTTATAATTAAAAAACAACAAATAAAATAATAAAATAGGAAATCATATCTTATGTTTTAGAAAAGGACGGGGCTTGAACCCGGGACATTCGTGTATTCTCGATGTCCCCATTAACCGTGTCCCCGCTAATGGGGACAGTGGGATTATATTTTATGTTATTAAAAAACATGCCCGTTGTCCTCATTATTAAAATATTACTAAGTTTAGTTTTTATTGATAGTAGCAAGTGAAAAACTAAACAAAATATAAGTATATCTCTGAGTGACGTATGCAGTGCAGTGCCACACTGAATTTTACAGTTTAAAGTAATTCCAGAGCATCGAGGAATTTCTCGATGTTCCAGAGGAAGGCACCTGACTGTATTACGTGAACAAAGTCGCGGGCAACAGCTAATTAAAAATAAAAAGATAGTGTAAATAATCACAAAAGTTGGTAAAGCTTGCTTGCTCTCCTTCCAGCCAGCATCACCATCAAACTTGATGGTTCCCATCAAAAGCGCTCCGATCCCGTTCTAAGCCCGCGCAGTAAAGGGTGGCGCACACTCGGCTAACGACAAAAGGAAGGATGTGTACGTGCCTCACAAAGCCGTGGAGGATATTATCCTACGCTCCGCCGTATTAGGAGTACGCCGACGTGTGTAGACTGAGGGTAAAAAAAATAACGCTTCTTTATACGATGAGTGATGTCATTTTATGGATTTCTGTTGCATTTTATTGATTTGTGAATTTTGTAACGGATATCACGGTTCTGTCATGACTCCAACTTATATCAATGTGAGACCGTTTTTTTGCAAATTTCAAATTGTAAATGAAAATCATGAGAAGCCAGCATTTCCAATTGCCTAAGAACTGAAAACTCGAAAGACCTGTGTCCACCAATCCGGACTGGGTCCGCGTGTTGATGAAATCATCATAATCCATCACGTCCCAATCACTCTCACTTGCGAGTAGTCTAGTGTTACAGGGGAACATTAAAAGGTTGTCATGAAGACATAATTAAAAGTTTTGCTTAAGTGGATAGAAGCCCAAAAATGAATAACAACGTCTTAAAACTAGTTCCCGCTTAAGGAAAACCTATGAAGCAACCAGAGAGATAGACCTCTTGGTATTTCCAGAATCACTAACAAGGTGAGCTTCTAATCCGCGACAATGATTGCAAGAACAAAAATATTTATTATAGACATAATATAACATCCTGATCATGACGATCCGAATCCTAAACCTCGACTTACATAACACAATCAACGATTCGTTTATTTCTAAACATTGCAGACAAATCCTTCTGTGACACATGACATTACCATCATTCTTATTCACTTGCCTTTTCTTTATGTCCTGGCATATAAGGTCTAGTTTCAAGTGGCCGATGTAAAGCAAGTGTGTATTTAAGATCCGATTATGTGTACGATAATTCTCGAAGTCGATTCGTCGACAATGCTGACTATCGGAGCATCTCGACTGACAATGTTCCGTAAATACAGAGGTTTGTGACTTAAGAGATGTTGCCGATATGAGGTGAGATGATTTGATCTGACCTATTCTTAGAATCGAACTGTTGATTGATTTTCAAGATGTAAATATAGCTTGCTTTTTGTTAGTAAAAGCATACGTACTTTAACTCACAGATGTTTAAGTAGAATAGGAATTAGATTTCTAGTGTATATTGTATAGTATAAATGTGAGGTTTTAATTATTTAATTATGTAAGTTAATTGTTTCTTAATTTTAATTGTATAATTCAATCTAATTATCATCTTTGCATTGTATTTTTACTATTACCTACTTATTTATTTATTTATTTTATTTTAGCCCATATCGTCCCACTGCAGGGCAAAGGCCTCCCTCCCTTTCTTCCACACTTCTCGATCTTTGGCTACTGTAGGCCGGTTTTAAAGGTGCGTATCGATATCGTCCCGCCATCTTCTCCGAGGTCTACCGCGACGACGTCTGGTTTGAGGGACCCAATCAGATGTAATTTTGGCCCAAAGATCTTCCGGCATACGAGCCACGTGATTACCTACTTACTTAATATTTTTTCAAACTGTTATTGGCTATAATTGTCGTGCATGTAGTCTTCACCTTTAATTATAATAACATTTAATTTGTATCTCTTGTTATGTGTACCTGAATATTATAATAGTGTTTATTATATTGGTGCTCTGAAATAAATAAATAAATAAATACATTTGATGCAGTCCGTTTTTTCATCTTGAGGTATGGAACCAAAGTTTTTTTTACCCAGTTATAATATCATGTGAGAGATTTATGCGTTGCAGGAACTCTCTTTGGAAGCAATCTTTAAAAACTTACAAACTCATGCATAAAAGTCGCAATCTTGAACCAATTCCTATGAACAATAGGTTAAACAAACAATTACAAAAACTCAAGGAAGTATCACCAACACCTAAGATTCGGAAGTGAGATAGGTACCTACAGTGAGAACAGAGAGGTCACGCCCCGACACAAGGTCACGACCTGAGGTCCAAAATCTGATAGCATCTCAAAAGATACGTGTCCAAAACCGTGGGAAGTCGAAACAATAGTCTTTGTAACGCCATGCTGTAAATTCACTTATATTATGGTAATTAAAAGGTTTACGTCATTGGATGCGACACTGATGAGCTCATGATGATAAGGTGCTAGAAGTAAGAACTGTTAGTTCCACCAACTTATCTACATCTATTTGTTACTTTGGTTTTATTAATGTTGTAGATTGAAAGCGTCTTTTCAATTTGTTTTGTTATTAAATAGCCGATCTTTGCTGCTGTTTAGCACCAAGTCGAGTCTAGACTTGGTGCTAAACTGGAGTGCTGGTACTGGAGCTAATGTAACTAAGGTATGCGGTTAAGAACTGAGAGGTTGCAAGTTTGGTTCCCGCTGCGGAATTAATGTTTAATAATCTCCAAAAATTTATTCTGGGCCTAAATACTGGTAACATAGTATTCTTAGTTTCAGATATCTACGACTAAAGTGGTAGCCATATTATGACAAAAACTGCTATCGAGAGAATCACCTACTCAAAAGTAGTATTTTTCCCACAAATTATCCTTTGCTCTTTTGCCTAACACCCTACAAAATTTATTCTGTACTAAAATGAACACAGATTGCTAAATTGTCTGGAAGTATTTTGAGCAGAAGCAGTAAGTCTACAAATCTCTAGAAGCTTGCATCTTGCTAGCTTCTAGAGATTTGTTCGGACCTTCTTTCGGAACTACGGACAATTTGAAACCACCAGAATTGGATTATGTAAGAACTCGATTTTTTTAATAATAATTCGAAGAGCGTGTGATGTCTAAGATATATATTACAAACCAATCAAACACATTCATGATACCTCGTCCAGCGCCATCTGGCGAACAATGCCAGATTTGTGATAATCTAATCACCAGCGGAGGAGGTCGTTACCACCACACGTGGGAAGCCGAAGACAATAGAGATATAGAGATAGGCGCGTGCCACGTCACCGATAACTTTGATTGGTTTCTCATTGAATTCGGCAATATTTTGTCAGTTTGACAACTTTGTGATGAAAAATAATTACAGTGATTTACATTATATCAGGAAATATATCCTTTACATAAGCATTTCTGTTATGATACTAATAATTTTTGACAGTTAAACGTAAAATCTTTTCTTTGTTAAAAGAAATCAGTGACCAGAGTGGTGTGTCCTTTATCTAAGCTATTTTGGTATGTTGCAAAGCAAAGGCAATTTGATAAGTCATAAAGGTAAGTTCATATAATTAATTATGTTCCTATCTTCTACTTAAACTAATAACTAACCGGGGCTCACCGCGTTTTCAAAATTCTTTCCGGGCGTCTGGTCGAAGCGACGCGTGATCCAAAGGCTGGTTCATATCTGGCTCAACGTATCAGCATTGCCATTCAACGTGGCAATGCAGCCAGCATGTGCTGGCAGCTTCCTACTGGTAGTGATTAGGATCAGTTGAGCTATCTATAGGTCGTTTGTAACGGTCTTTAGATGGCTCAACTGTTTCATATGTATTTTGTATATTTTGTAATGTAATGTAATTATGTATATATTTTATTTAATTTAATACAAACTTAATATAATTAAACTAATACCAAAACATAATAGATTAGAAACGCGCAATTATAATCTAATTCAAATAAAACTAGCCATTTGAAACTAAATGGAGACCCCGGAAGCGCCACATATCAAAAACATCAGCTTTTTTCCTTTGTTGCGCGAACGCACGGGCATAAGGAAACACCTTGGACTACTACGACATATCCCCTCATGCTATATTCAACCTTATTTGTTACGTGTTAAAGCAGTAATACTCCAGCACCTTAAAGCCTTCAATGTGAATAATGTATTAAAAGAAAACCAACTATGTGTTCTGGGTGGGAAGGTTGAGGTTAGTTGGGTGCGAATGGCGTCACGCGTAAGCAAGGACGACCGCACTGTGAAGATAGCAGTGATAACAAATGTGGAAAAATAGTTTTTGTTTAGAGCCAGGAAGGTGATACGTGTAGGTCAAATGTTATATTTAACTTTTATAATAAATTCTTTAAAAGTTTTATTAACGTAATTAAAATAAAAGCAAAGTACTTACATAATAAAGAGTAGTAGAGTTCTTTGTGATAGAGCTCGTCCGGGGAAGGACTACCATACCTATTTCTGCCGACAAGCAGTCAAAATCAAAATCAAAAATCAAAATCAAAAATTATTTATTCAGTAGAATCACAAGGATCACTTTGAAACGTCTTACAAGCTAGGAAAATTTACACCAGTTCCAACGCGCCCATGCCGTAAAAGAACTGGCAACAACACCGGCTGGGTTCCTATCGTTTTTTTGGCATGACCCTTGCTATTGTTATGGATTCCAAGTAGAGTTGGAGCACATTCGTCCCAAGCTTTTTTATCATCTAGGTAATCGGTTGTTTTATAGTAAGCTTTTTGAGACAGATTTTGTTTAATTAAGTTTTTAAATTTGCCAATTGATAAATTTTGTATGTCGCTTGGGACTTTGTTAAAGAAGCGTACACATTGCCCTTTAAAAGATTTACTGACCTTAGTGAGCCTAACTGTGGGAACAGCGAGTTTATTTTTATTTCTAGTATTAACATTATGATTATCACAATTTTTTTTAAACAGATTAATATTTTTGCGAACATACATAAGATTTTCATAAATATATTGACAGGGTACTGTCATAATATTGATTTCTTTGAACTTATCTCTAAGTGATTCTCTGGGACCCATGTTATAAATTGCGCGAACAGCCCTCTTCTGCAACACGAATATGGTGTTAATATCTGCAGCACTCCCCTACAACAAAATACCGTAAGACATAATGCTGTGAAAGTAGCTGAAATAAACTAGTCTGGCTGTATCGACGTCGGTGAAATGACGGATCTTTTTGACTGCGTATGCTGCAGAACTAAGTCTCTTCGACAATTTATCTATGTGTGGGCCCCATTGCAGTTTATTATCTAAGGTTATGCCTAGAAAAACTGTGGTGTCCACAAGGCCTAGCTTTTCATCTTTTATTTTTATATTAGTTTGGTTTTGTTTTACATTAGGTAGTATGAAACGAACGCATTTCGTTTTATTTTCGTTTAACAATAAGTTGTTTACATTAAATGCTCGCATTGTTGTGTTCCGGTGTGAAGGGTATGGTTTCCGTGGAAATTACTGGCACGTGAGGCTTTCGATCTTAGCCTCAAGGTGGCAACCCGCGAGTGATACCTCTGGTATTGCAAGTGTCCATAGGCTACGGTAACCGCTTACCATCTTGTGGGCCGTACGCTTGGTTGCCACTTAAGTTGTATTAATAATTGAAGTAATAATCACACTAATATTAGAAATACGAAAGTTGCGATGTTTGTTCCTTTTTAACTCGACAACCATTAAACCGATTTGGCTGAAATTTAAAACATAGATAGATAATGACCGGGAATAGGATATAGGCTTTTCATCCTTAAAGTATGGTTCCTGAGTTCCACGCGACGTTTAAAATAAATTGCTCCTTAATCTCTTATTAAAATTGTGTATTCTTAGTAACATGTGTAGCAGAGAAACCTTAAATTCATGCTAAATAAACAAAACCATAAACACAGCAATTCGAAAAAATACCTACGCAATTTCCGTACCTTCACAATTTGCGTACAATTTGCTTTCTCTATGAAATCGAAATTGATAGCTGATAGCTCACTTTTATTTACATGACCTTTGACCTGACCCCTGATGTTACGGTCAAACAATTTAGTCTAACAAACCAATCATGTGGCCGGCAAATTGCGAGTTAAGTGGTTGCTTTGATTGGCGAGGTTGCAAGGTGCAATTATGAATTACTAGTTTCGAAAACTTTGCAGCTGTTAGAGACAAGAGTTGAGTCTTACTACACTGACACAAATCTTAATATTATTTATGTCTTGTAGTATCACTTTCTCACACCTTCGTCAATAGGCCCGAATTGTGGCAATAAACGGCAGGTGTGGGAAGGAATTAGCGCCTGCGTTTCGAACTTCCGAAGTATTCCGAAGGCCGTTTGTCGTCATCATCCGCAACCTGAGACTGATTGCATAACTAAGCTAATATTTGAAGAGCATTTAGCAGACAGTAATATCACTATATTAAATCTTTTATTTTATTGTGTACCCTGGAATAAACCACTGGCAGAGCTCTCCCTTATTGAGTTCCACCTCGGACTTGTGCCAGCCAACTCCATACTCCATTCTCGGCTACTGACTTATACGAACTTACTTACTTATATTGGGTGAATAAGTCTGTTTCTCTCGACCTTGACTGTGCTCATCAAAAGCACAATAAAAACCATTATTGCCATCACACTTGCACTAAAACCGTTATTAATGCCAAACGCGTCCATAAATTGAGTACAAAATGTGGCATAAAGTTAAAATGTCAGCGTTTAACGGAACGCGCGGTTCGCGTGACGACACCATTTCAGCTATTTACGGATTCGCATGAAAAATCCAAATATGGCGGTAATTTCTAATTGAATCGTATTATGTTGTCAGTTAAAAAAAGCTGTTGGTAATTCGCCATTGGCATGTGTTTCGGTAATGAGCTGAGTTTTTGTTGGTAATGACGAAAAGACACTTGTTTAAATTATTAAAGTAATAACTTGATTCAGGTAGAGTTTTATGAACTATTGTCGTTTGGTAGACCAATTAAGTACCATAGTTGAATGTACGTTTCAAAGTGATTCTTGTGATTTTATTAAATAAAAATATTTTGAATTTGTACTTTCAGCTCAAATGCTAAATTAAAACTACAACCATTTTTAAACATCTTCATCTTTCTTTAATTAGATTGGTTCTTAGGGGGGTATATTCGAGTTGAATTTGCATTGTTTTCTTACAAAACTGGATATCACAAGACACGTAAAATCACCTAGCTTTAAGACGTTTCAAAATGATTCTTCTGATATTATAGAATAAATAAATTTTTCTTACTTTACTTACTTACTTCACTCAACTCACTAGAGGCCTTAAAGCTTACTTTTGTAAACTTACAGTCAGCTTCAATGCTTCAAGGATCGCAATAAAATAGGGAAGTTTTAAATGAGCCCGTATCTTCGGGTTCAATAAAGGGTGCCTCATCAGCGCTGATCGATCATGTTATGACAGCGGCGGCCATCGCAGCCATTGTTCAACTTTAGCTGATGTTGGAAATGGATAAAGATGCAAAACTTTTTGAGAATAACCTTTTTTTTGGGAGTTTTGCACCCATATTTGGCAAATTGAAAAATTAGTTGAATTACTAAGAGCTGATTACAACTTGATTTCTGTTCAAAAAGTTTATAATGTGTTATGCCAGTAGGTTAGATACTTACTCTCAAACGGTGAAGAAAAACATCATGACAAAACTGTAATTTCCAATAACTTTCGAAAGATATGTGCCATCTACGAATCCGTAATGGGTCAGCACCTGACCCAATTACTCTCGCTCTAGAGTAGACCAGTGTCCCACCAGTAAAACAGCATATGACTTATCCAAAGTTTCGTTTTCCTTCATGTGCATATTGTGTGTCGGATAAAACCCTAAAGAGGGTAGGCTATTGTGGCCGGTGGACGATTGATGGCGACCCCGGATTACAGATAACGCCTTATTTAATTTCGATAGAATTCGGCAGCTTTGGGCGACGGCGACGCATTGAAAGGGTGGCCGACTGAGCCATCATATTGATGTATCGAGCTGCAAAGCTTTGGAGACAACGGCCGGTTGTTTTCATAAATATTCTATTTATTTTGAAACAAGTAAGAAAGCTACAATATTTGAGGTTATGAAATCACTTACGAGTTACTAGTCTCCAGTCCAGTATTGTCGAACCTTGCTTCGGTTATCAGATTCAGTCAGAAAGTGGATGTAATTTTACAATGTATGGGTAGGTAATCATATGATCCCTCTGCTCGAAAGGCTTTTATAAAGTTAAGCAGTGAAATTCAAAGTTAATGACAGCTTCTTTTATGATTTTGACCATAACTCTATTGGATGGAAATTGAAAATAAGAATTCGTTCGCATTAGCACTTAATGACAACTCAGCGCGTTGCGCAGTTTGCATAGTGCGTATAGGTCTCACAACGGATCTCGGCCGTAGTGAAATTAGCCGTTTCGATGCGCAATGGAGCTTTTTCAAACTAAATTGTCTTTGCGCATCACAAACGGCTAACTTCACGGAAGCCTAGATCCGCTGTGCGAACTATAATACACTTAAACCAAAGTGTTTCCGTTACGTTTAGCGCAATAAGCTCAGAGAGCTCATCACAAAAAAAACTAGTCTGATAATCGTAAACGTAAGCGTATAGTCCTGCTGTCTAACTCGTATGGATCTTTGGTAGGTACTTCGTTTAACGAACTGAAGAGGCGTTATTAGAATTGTCTTTGGCTATCTTGTCAGAACAACATGGGTCCTCCCAATTCAATTATTTTTCTCGTGTTATTTTGAGTTTTATTGCGTAAATTTGGTAGCAGTTTATACAAACTAACTTGTTTATTTAGCTCAAGTGTAAATAACTGAAATCGGTAATGTTGGTTTGTAATTTAGCCAAAGGCTTTCCTAGGGAATTTTGAAGGTAACGTTTCTATCTAAATTTTGTTTGCCTACGCTGCCATGCGACAATCAAATTCATCTACTTGACACTGGCAAAATTGGTGCAAATATGCCACATAACATAGTCCATAAACAAAGAAGAAGAAGAGGCGTTATTAATAATTCCACACAAATTGACAAATGGACGTTATGTCAACGTTTATTGTCAAACGAGTTATACGTGATGAGCGCTCAGCAATCCTGTAATGTCACTCAGATACAAATGCCACTCAGCGTAAAACCGTTACCGCAACAAGTGTAGGTATAATTAAAAAGCAATGATTCGTCTCATTGTGTGACCAGAGGGTGGTATTGAGATATTTAGGGGTTGATGTGGTGTAGCCGTCTGCGGATGATTAATGAGCATACCGAGGCGGTTGAAGCTATGAATCATATGAAATCTCTATTTATTAACAATAGATTGAGTATTTCCAGTACCTACTACTCACGGTGAAATAATAATATCATAAAAAAACCATCATGCTTATCTAAGGAACAATCGTATGTAAAACCAGAGTACCTGGTGGTAGGACTCTACAGCAAGAGTTCGTATTGGTGGTTACCACCGTAGTGTCATATTCTGCCTCCAAGCAGCAGTGTGCAAGCATTTACTGTTTTTAGGTATAAAATGTAGTAAGTGAAATTACTAGTCGAAAGAGACTTAGTAACTACGGCTTTGGTTGACAAACGCAGTGCAGTGCCAAATTCTCTACCACTATGAAAATAAACACCCCATGTTATTAGTATAGATTTCGAGGTGGAAATCTATACTAATCTATATCTATACTAATATTATAAAGAGAAATTTGGGTTTTTGTATTTTTGTTTCTTAAGAATAAACTCAAAAACTATCGGTCCGATTTAAAAACTATTGGTCCGATTTAAAAACTATTGGTCCGATTTAAAAACTATTGGTCCGATTTAAAAACTATTGGTCCGATTTAAAAAGATCTTTTACTATTAGAATGCTACATTATCCCTGCGCACCGCCAAGGAGTGGAATTCTTTGCCAGAGTCTGTGTTTCCCGATACTTATAACCTGGGTGTCTTCAAGTCACGAGTGAATAGGTTGCTCTTAGGCAAGCGTGCTCCACCGTAGACCACATCATCGCTTAACATCAGGCGCGATAGTGGTCAAGCGCAAGCCTATTGTGAATAAAAAAAAAGAAGAGTAACATAGGCTATATTTATTACTAGCGACCCGCCCTGGCATCGCACGGGACTTAAGTTTTCATAGCACCGTGCGAAGCTGGGGCAGATCGGCTGGTATTATATGTTACTAAAGATTTCTCCCTAGAAATCTGGTTATACCAAAACCATTTAGCAATAATACTTACTAGTTTAGTTTATCACGCACCTGCCTCGGCGACCGGTGACAAACCGCCCGCGCGACGTAACTGGGACGGCGCGTTATCGCAGCGATCTGTCGCGACTAATCCCGCAACCGCAAGGTCGGCTGGACCTTTAGAAAGGTGCGTCTATTCATAGTGCAACCAGATCTGGTACCTTGTAAGATACCATCAATTGCCGGACATATAACGCCAGGCCGCAAATTAATATAAATATATGTAAAAAATCTTTGCGTTATTGACTGAATCCAAATTTCAGGCACCTATGTAAAAGGAATTACCAAAGTTATTTTAAAATGCACTATGTTAAAGAGTCATATATGGCAAAATTAAATGCGGTGAAGGAATACACCGGTGAGTAAACCGGCATGTCCAAAAACGAAAAAATCTAAAGTTATGTGTCATCCACCAATGTGTATTGGTGGATTTGTCCCCGTGGTGGATTAACACCCAGTGACTCTCGCTCGAGAGTGGCCCAGCATCAGGAACATTAGAAAGTTGTCATGATGATGATGATGTAATAAAAGAGCCAGACTTTGCCACTAACTCATACGAACTTACTTTTTCTGTTATCCAATCTCCGATCATGGTGACGAAGTTCTAAGGTCTCCAAAAATATAGGCACAAAAATTTCACTGTATCCTAAAATACAGCGTTAGACAAAAATCTGAAAATTAAAAAAAACAATGTTTTAGTGGAAGATTGTTAACATTATCAGAGTCTAGGAACATGCTAGCTCAGAGTAAATAAATAATAAATTCTCGACTATAAATAGGGCACGACCAGTCAGCACGGACAAAGCAGCTTAAACAAAGTCATGTTATGTCACAACTGGCTGTCAGTACGTCCGGTTCTTACTGACACGTCGTCCGGTCCGGTCAGGTTCCAGTGTTATCTAGATATTTGACATTTGTAGAGCCATGGAAAAATATCCTAAATAAAACTTTTTTTAAAGGTATTTCCAAAACAACTCACAAAAAATATAATCATAATTTTTAGGCTGGGTTTGAACCTAAGTTTTTGCTTTGGCTCATCTTAAAGAGTTGAAACTATAGTGGTTAAAATCATTTTAAATTATGAACGGCTATTTACCACTTGATTTTGTCAGTTACGTTGACGTTTCGAAGGTATTTAGAAGCTCTCTTATACATAATACAAAATAAAAAAAAAAATACAAAATACTTTGAATGTGCTAAATATATATTTATTAGGTTTCAACTTCAACTGTTTATTTTAATAAACAGTTGAAGGAAACCTAATAAATATATAAACGATTCTTGGAAAAAAATATTTTATTTTACAGCCACTCAAAAGATATTTCCTGATCCCAATTATTATATATAACACTTTCATTTATTTACTAATATTTTAAAAGGGAATGTTTGGATGTGGAACGGCTGAACGGATTTTTATAAAATTTGTCACATGCTTATATAATATAATAGTCTGGAATAGTACATAGGCTACTTTTCATTATAGGAATAATATCAGTTTTTGTGGGATAAAACACCGCCGTGTGCAGATAGTTTATTATAAATAGTCATTATAACATAAGTAAATGTAGCTCACACCTACTTAATTAATTGAAGACACGCGAAGAAATATATCTAACCAATATTCTTATTGTTTGTAATAAATAAACTGTTTATAGAAATACATAAATGTCAGGCAATAAATAAAATGACGCCAGAACTGTGTAATGATAGAAACGCACCTTATTACAGTGCACGCTACTTTATAGCCTGCTTGAGGAACTAAAAACAAGATAGAGAATAGCAGGCGTCAAAATGACAATCTACAATGTTTACAGGTCTTTTATGCCAGTTGACAATATTCAGGTTATGCTAACATTGGTACTGATGCAGCAACTGCGCCAATCACCTCAGTTTTCTTACATAATTGAGCAGTGTCCAAGCAATACTGTTCTTAGAACGCCTACAGGTAATTAAATTGTGAGTTAGGGCTCACAGTTAGTGTTTAAGTGGCGCGTACTGTATCGATACGATCTTGCACTTGACGACAGAGAACTATGGGTTTCTATGAAGGAATGACGTGGGAGCATGTTCGCCATCAGATAACTAGCCTGCTGGTTCTATGAGCAGTAGCTGTGTGTAAGGTTGACGCCAGTGTGCTTTCTTTCATTAGCTTTACTATATAGTTTTTTTAAGACCTACCATCATACTTATTTCTGCCGCCAAGCAGTAATGCTCGCATTGCTGTGTTCCGGTTTGACGGGTAAATTACACTGTAATTTCACCGGACGTAGATCTAAAGTCTGATGTGTCTATAAATTATTACAGACACATGAGACCTTAGATCTACATCTTAAAATGGCAAAACGCAAGTGATTCTGATGTTGCAAGCATACTAGGTTACGGTAACTACTCACTATTAAGTGGGCCGTATGCTTGGTTGCCACTTTAGTCGTATAAAAAAAAAATATTGGATAGACAACCTAAAGGTACATTTTTTCATACCTATGGTAAATTGTTTTTAATACTTATGAGTTCATTTTAAATTAAGAAAAAATAGCATAGTATGTCGTAAAAATTATTTGGCAAAATTAATTTAATCATCGGAAAACATCGTGCAACAAACATTAAAACTCTCGCTCATAAACTCTACCACTGCTCGAGAGTGTCCCAGCTGTGGGAACATTTGGAGGCTGGCATGATAATGCCATGCGCAATTCCATTGCTCTTAAACGGTGAAGAAAAACATCGTGAGGATAATTATTAACTCATAGGTACAAGCACCGGTGGTCTAGTGGTAGTGACCCCGATATCCGGTCTTAAGGTTGTGGGTTCAAACCCGGTCGTGCACCAATGGATTTTTCTGTTCAAAAAATTTATGTGCGCAATGCCAGTGCTCTCATACGGTCGTAGTGAGGAAACCGGCATGTCCAAGAACTAAAAATTCGAAAGACATGTGCCATCCACCAATCCGCATTGGGTCCGCGTGGTGGATTAAGAACCACTCTCGCCTGAGAGTAGGCCAGTGTCCCAGCGGTGGGAACATTAGATGGCTGTCATGATGAGGTACAAGCGCTGATGAGACGAGATCGCGTTGATGTCTAATCCACGCGAGAACGCTCGTAGCTCTCTCGTAGCATTGCGTAGCATTGTGCGATATATATTTTGACAATCACCTTGGCTTCTTTATTTTATGGCTTCTGTGACTATAATCTGACACATTTCTGTCAGTATCTGTAAGTTAGAAATACTTATTTAAATAAGAATCAAAATGGATTGTCTTTGGCTATCTTGTCAAAACGACATGGGTCCTCCCATTTGAATTATTCTCGTGTTATTTTGAGTTTTATTGTGTAAATTAGGTGCCAGTTTATCCAATCTAACTTGTTTGTTTAGCACAAGTGTAAATCATTGAAATGTAAGGGTAATGTTGGTTTGTAATTTAGTCAAAGGCTTTCCTGGGGAATTTTGAAAGAAACGCCGCCATTTTTTCTAAAATTTTGTTTGTTTACATTGCCATGCGACAATGAAACTCATTTACTTGACACTGGCGAAGTTGTCCATAAATTTCAAGTCCATTAACGAAGAAGAAGAAGAATCAAAATACTTACAATAAGTTACTATTTATATTATTTGTATAAACTTACCAACTTCTAGTTCCTTTTTAAATAATCTATTCTAGTCAAGCTGCATTTTGACAACATTTAAGAATGTATTTATTTACTTTTACTAGATTACAGTTGTTTGATACCTACGAATATTTTTGTGGACGACTGTACTTACCGATTAGGCACTAAATTGCCTAACTAATTCAGGCAGTCAGTCGATCCACGTGGCGAATTATGACTCAATCGCTCTCGCTTAGAATAGGCCAGTGTCCCAGCAGTGGGGAAGAAGCTGTTATAATATTTTTCTAATAGACAAGGCTCCTCGAGACGAATTCCTCATGACTGAGGGTCGTGGTCCTCTCTTAGAATCATCTTTCGAACAATATTTCGCCAAACATTACGATCTTTAGCAGCGAGCAGCGCATCGTAAAATTTTGTGTCTAGAGTAGACCGAATTTGGTCGGAGAAGGCTAATATTTTACTAATACAAATACTATCAACTTATAATAAAAGCCATAGATTCCAACTCACGTAGGTGGTGCAGTTATGTGACCACTTCAAGTACCTAGTGGTGTTGCCGAGACGGTAGCGGCTGTTAGCATTGAGACTTCTCGCGGTGAAATATCGCGCGGCGCGACATCGAACCGACCGATTAACCTATTAACTAATAGAATTGCTATCTGTCTATTTATATTCTAGAAACTGTCTGTTGTATCGAGTCGAAAACATCCCAAGAATTATTTTAAGCAAGCAAAATATGACTCAATGACTCAACTAAAGCACTCGCGTAGCTAGATAGATTTTCGGGATGCTTTTTTATTAAGAGCCTGCCATACTTTTTTTTTTACAACCTAAGTGGCAACCAAGCATGCGGCCCATCTCATCGTAAGCGGTTACCGCAGTCTTTACTGTTACTTTTACTTACTTACGGTTACTGCAAAATTGTGTAAACTTTTTATAATCGTGTTTTCGGTTCACATTACGGTCTGAAAATAATTCTCAACTACACTAATATGTTTACATTAATGAATTTCTGCAGTATTGTCAATGTTACACAAGTTTTTTTTTAAAACTTTGCAGGTATGTAATAATTTATACAACAAAAAAAAATGATTAGTCAAAATATATAGTTGAGAAGTCAAGCCAAAGTTTGTTCACCCGGAGTATATTTCTACACCAATCATACTTTTTGTAATTATTAATTGGATATTCCTAGATCTATGGTACATAGGACATCACGCGTTGGCGCAGGCCAACGGTTGATAAACGGTCGACCGACAGCGCATGCGCACAGCTCCACATCAACTGTTTATTTCAATAAGTATTGCCAGTATTGCACTTAATAATACTATTCATGTAATGTATCATGCCATAGCCTACCTACTCGTGTAGATTTTCACGAGTAGGTAGGCAAAAAGTCACAAGTCTTTTTTTAGTTTAATGTATAATTTTTGCTTTGGGTTTTGTGCTATTCTCATGTACAACACTTTTTTGAGTGATGATGAGTCAAGTAGTCGGTAGTAATAGCAGTGTGATGCCACGCAGGTATTGTAGCCTGATTCACATAAGTCAAGAACTCTCTAGTAAACCAGAAAAATAATAATTTAGCCACAAGAGGCGTCAACATTCTTTTTGCTTTCAAAATCGGCATCACACGTAAACAATGAATTCACAAAAAGCAGTGACATTTGCTTACAAATGTAAATACAATCTGTTACAAAAAGCCAGCAACTAAGTAACACTTAGCGAGTATCTACCGAGTTAATACGATAATTACAACTTGCCTGTACATAATGAATACAAATGACACGATTCCCAGCGAGAATTTCGCAAAACCTCTGCAGCGCGATACAATAACGCTTTTCTTCTTTTACATTTTTAAAATGTAGAACACGACAAGCAATGGTTGATGAATAGTTGAAAAAAAAGGTTTAGATGCGAGTCGTAGATAGGTTACGCTATGTTTGATTCCTTCAATTGCATTATGTATTATGTTTAGATTTCATTGA
The DNA here is from genome assembly GCA_951394395.1 of Colostygia pectinataria. Lineage (NCBI taxonomy): Eukaryota > Metazoa > Arthropoda > Insecta > Lepidoptera > Geometridae > Colostygia > Colostygia pectinataria. Next base: position 13,633,776 of record OX596353.1, on the reverse strand, counting down.
TGTTTGTGTTTGTTGCATGTCTGGAAGTCGGTTGTCTGGCTTTTACTTATAAAAATCTACAAAATGTTCAAAGGCTTGTGAAGAATGCCAAATAACTATTGCGATGGTACTCATTTAGCAAAAGCAGCTCATAGGATGACCGAAAACCTTTTGTATGCCCAGCACCACATCGTATCCAAACTCATACGAACTACGGTAGGGAGTCAGTAGTCACCTAGTTTACTTTAAAAATGTCCACCAAAAACTTTAACTTCTTTGCTATCATGAAATTTCATTTCATTTTTTTTACTGGTCAACAATTGGTCTTTGGTACCGTTTTCAGAATAAATGATTTACTGTACGAATATCATAAAATTTTGCCTAAAACTTTGTAATATTGTTTCTGGACCTGCAGAAATGTATGTGACTGTTGGCTGTTATTTTGTTAGGTTCACTCAGAAAGCGGACCACACCACATTGTAAGCACTTCAATAGAAAGCAGAAACGCTGACATAAAGACATTAATACCCGTATAAAACTTTCGAAGAGCAAATAGCAGAAATAAGCGCGCAGCAATGGCAATCCACGGCAGCTGACCAGTGACCATCACGGTAATCTTATGTTATAATCTTTGCAGTCTATTATTAAAACAGTAAAACTATAGTTCCCCGTTAAACCGAAAAAGAGAACGTTTTAGCAATTATAATGGCTGGTGGTGGGCACCGGCCGTGTAAAGGTGGGCTTGAGCATCGGGGTCACAGTACACCAAATACTGCAGCACACAGTATCTGCACGGCGCAGTAACACCACTTCCTAAAAGTGCCATACACAGACGAGAGTAGTAGAGTCCTTTGTGAATGACCTTTTCTTGACCTTTTCTTCTAGGCTCGGGCGCGTGGAACTGCCGTAAATTCACCTAGCTTTAAGACGTTTCAAAATGATCCTTGTGATTTTATTGAAATAAATCATTTGTGACTTTGACTTTGACCTCCATCAAGTGCGCCGTACGCTTGGTTGCTACTCTAAGGGTATGAAAATAAACTCTATCAACCATCATTGACATAGTAAAACTTTTAGAAGGCGAACCTACCTAATACTTATTTCAATTATTTTGAGTTTAATTTGCCGAACATCGATCAAACTATCAGACACACGAACCACAAAATACTAGGTACTTGTTGCACTGATGTAAGAATACTCATCTGGCATTTTTTTAGGGAGACTCCGTCTTGGTATGTGCATTGTGCACCACAATGCCTGAAATTCTGGGTGACACTACAAATGGTTTAGATCTGGCGTGGTGCTTAACATCAGACCCCCGATTGCGTAAAACGGTTGCAATCAATTTCACTTGGTTTCAATCAAAAACTTACATATTTTGTATGAATGTGACAGTTCATTAATTGGAATCGGATTGAAACAGAGATACGCAATCGAGGAGCTGGTGAACAATTTGACTGTCTCGCCACGCGTTCATGTAAAAAAATGTGGTGCTAACAGAAACTAAAATATACCGGACACTGCACTGTGCAACGCCACGCGCGGTTTCCTGAGTAGAACTGATGCAAGTTTCATACAGTTTGAGTAATTTTCTGTCTCAATCCCCGGTTTAGTACACATAAGTTAAGAATTTAAGGCTATTGATAAATATATAAATAAATAATGCTGGACAATCCACACAGCATCATCTAGCCTCAAGGTAAGCTGCTGTTAAACAGAGCTGTATTATGGGTACTAGATGACTGATATATATTTAATACAATACAATACATAGATAGATATTTTTTATTATATATAGAAAACACCCAAAACACCCGGAACAAATATTTGTAGATCGTACGAACATTTGTCCCGAGTTCGATTCCCTGCGTCGCAGGCGAACCTGCGCCCGCTGCGCAGAATGGGAGTTCATGACATTGCTGACAAGCTGCAAGATGGTGGGCTGATGGTATGGGCATATTGGGCTGTCAAGAGGAGACTGCCTAACTACATTGGCAACCAAGCACTGGAACTGTCCGTTCCTGAAAGAAGATCCAGAAAAAGACCCAAGACCCAAGACTCCAAGACAAGGACGGATGTGTTGCACAAGGTTATGGAGGTATGAAATGTTTTAGGTCAAGATGTCAAAGAAAGAGGTAAGTGGAAGAAAAGCTGCAGGAGTGGAGGAGGAGGACCCGACCACCATGTGGGACGAACAGCCTGGGAGAGAGAGAGAGAGATTGATGTTGGAATTACAGGCCTGAAAGTAAAATATTAAATTATGATTTCTGCATTACAGACTCTGTTAACAAAACACATAAGCCACCTCAAACTTACCATAAGTTAGGAAGTTTTTATGAGTCAGTGGACAACTTTGAGAACGGTGTATAAAATCCATCGTCATGGCCTAATGGCTGTTTTAAATGCTCTCCGAAGCTCAAAAGAACTTAAGTGAATATACCAATAGTGGTGGTCTAGTGGTAGTGACCCTTCCGATCCTAAGGTCGTGGTTTCAAACCCGATCGTGCACCAATGGATTTTTCTGTTCGAAAAAGTTATGTGCGTTACTGTTCTGAAGTTTTTTTCTGTGTCCGTCGCAAAAAAGACGTCACATTAAATAAACACTTTTTAATGTTGTATTTTAATTAAATAGCATTTTCATCAGATTGTTGTCTTAGAAAAGTGTGAAGTGTTTTAAATTGCTCATTAATATTTATATTTTGGTCTAATAGGCCTGATAGTATCGAAAGTAGTGATTATATTATTGTGGTTGGTAACTAACTGTTAAAATACGCTAAACTTTAGGGAATAAAGGCTCTGGAAAAAAAAGTAAGTAAGTTCGTATGAGTCAGTGGCCAACTCTGGTGACAGAGTTTCTAGGCCGCCCGAAGGCTTCTGTCATGGCCTAACAACTTTGAAAAAGTTGGTTCTTACTCATAAATTGGCAATAATCTTAGGAATACTTCATGATAGTATCGTAATGTAATTTCGTCCATCTAATATTTCATTTTAATGTATTAAAAAAATATATTTGGTTTTATAACAAGTTAAAACGCTTTGTAGTATAAATTTCTTCTACGAAACTATTTTAGGAAATTTTTAGATTTTAATATTTATTATGAAATTTATAACTTTCTCACTTACATTCTTTTCTTCCAAACAATAAGTTTTCTCTTCGATCTATTATCTAGAGAAGCTACTGTAAATTACATGGTTTGAGAACTTTTATTCTCTATTTTTTACGAACGAGTCAGAAAGTTGTTCTGTAGAATCGCCGTATGTTTAAACCCTTGGTCACAGATTTAAAAAAAAAAAAATATTGCCTGGATATAAGCAGAAATACTACGAGTACTAGTTTCCACTCAGTGCAGCGTGGTGCAGCTGTATCAAATACCAATCTTTAAAAACTAACTATTTATATTTGTAACGAAACACGCTACAAGTAATTAGTGTGTCCAGTCGTAACGATGGCGTGGAGCCAATTATATCACCAGCTATTGTTATTATCGAGAGTTGAGGCACGCTAAAGCCATACCAACTATCAATTATTCTGTGCATCTAACCATAGTAACTTCTACTCTAAAACAATACTATTTTTATAAATACATTAAAAAAAATAATTACCTAGTAGTTTTTTGTCAGATTTTCCTAGGCTGTTCTAGTTCCTAGGGGTTCGCATAATTTTAATAAGCTTGTATGACGTAATTTGAGGGTGAGGAGCGCAGTGCAGTGCCATGCAGGCCTAACCTAACAGTTGCCATGATACTGCAACTGTTAGGTCAAACGTGGCGCCAATATTATAACTATTTTTTTAACTAATCTATCTCGTCCGAGAGTGGGCCAGTGTCCCAGCAGTGGGAACATTAGACAACTGTCATAATGATCTCTTGGCAGGTAATGCACCTGACACACCGCTATAGTTAGCTCCTTTGTCCCGTATTGAGAACAATCAGTGACGTCACCGCAGGTCGTTCACCACGCTGATTGATAGCCTCTACGTGATCAGCTGCTTGGTTCTCCATTCAATAGAAAAGACATAAGACCAGGTACTAGCCATTATTTACTTCTCGTCGATACACCATTTCTTAAAAGCCTGAAAATTATGTCACCAGAGTTGGCCATTGACTCATAAAAACTTACTTACTTCACCATTTCTTAGATGTGGCGTCTGCCTCCACTGCAACTTAATGAATGTTTTTTTAATGTTACTTAGGAGAGCAATCAAGTAGTTTGTCTAATGATAATAATACACGGTTCACGTTTGTCTTTCAAAATCTTTGAGTTGAAAAATTTGGATCAGTTTGGTTGCTTCAACCAAATTGTTTCATGTAATGATTAAAGTGAATCATTCAACGACAGTATATTCATACATTTCTGTTCCATTTATTAAAATTGATTCAATTTGGTTGAACCGTGTATTATTACCATAAAGCCGTAACAGATGCAGTGTGACTCAAAAATTTGAGTTTTTAAGTTCTGCGTGGCACTCTTGTGGCACTGCACTGCCCTTATCGCCTCGAAACAAAGTTCTTGATTCGTTTTCGCCCAGTAATTTCATTTGCTACAGTGCCCAAAGTACTGCTTGGCAGGATATCTGGCACTGCGGTGGTACTTACCAAGACGAACTCTGCTGAAGAGCCCTACCACCAGAGTGTGTAAATCATTATATTTTTTAATACGACAGGTAGTTTATAAAAACCGTCACAAAAATTGGCTGCTAATACATACGAACTTACTTAACAATACAACCCAAACAAAATTTTATATGAATTTAAAAAATATATATATGAAGATCAAACCTAAGGAGATAGACTATCTGTGTATTCCCCACGCATGTGAAACCACGGGTGACTGCTTTGTAAATGGTACTTACACTGAATTTTTACAAAACCCAGAAACAAAAAAAGAAAGAGTAGTAGAGTTCTCTGTGATAGAGCTCGTCCGGGGAAGGACTACCACCATACCTATTTCTGCCGCCAAGCAGTAATGCTCGCATTGCTGTGTTCCGGTGTGAAGGGTATGGTTTCCGGTGAAATTACTGGCACATGCTCTTAGCCTCATGGTGGCAACCCGCGAGTGATACTTCTGGTATTGCAAGCGTCCATAGGCTGCGGTAACCGCTTACCATCTTGTGGGCCGTACGCTTGGTTGCCACTTCAATTGTATAAAAAAAACAAAAAACATTTTTGCACAATAAAATACATTCGAAATTGGATCGGCCGAAAAGTAATCGTTGCAATAACTTTTACTCATCATGTCGAATCGGATAAAGTACCTACTATTACTTTTAATGATGTTATAGTTCCGTAGAACAATTAGAAGGTATTTTTATTTTGTATTAAAGCAGCTATACTATTATGTCTTCAATAAAAAATAGCAGTAATGGTAGAGCCAACCACCCGAAGAGTTCTTGTTCAAACTAATTACTTCTAGCTCCGCTGATTACCTTAATTAAGACGTAGGTACTGGAGTTGTCATTATCCGAATGTCTTATCAAAATTACTATAATTAAGTTTTTACTAAACTATAATCATATTGTACTTTTGCTATGTATTTTTATCACAGAAGCACTCGTGTCGTGCTGACCTATCAAAGTGAAGGTTTTTGTATCTTATTTATTTGTTTAATTAATGTATAGATAACTTTATTATTATTTTCTATTCACCTCACTTGCCTGACGGGGTTTAGCTGTAGGTATTTGCTGACAACGAGTGTTGTTATAGTAATTGCTTTGATACCTACTTTCTTAGTGATGTAAGGTGCTGCGCTTTTTAATTTTAAATAGTTTAGATTGTAATATAGATGTACCTTCCTATTCAATGCAATCGTTAGGATCACTTTGAATTGTCTTTGTTTTTGTATGATATCGAGAACCTAATGTCTAGATAAACTAAACATAGGTTTTTAGGCATTATTAACCAGTGTTGTAAAAAGTTTTTTTGTGATGAATAAATTATCTATCTATCTATCTATTTAGTAGACGTTTGTAAATTATCAGACATAATTTTGATTACTGAATAACTCGCATATAAATTGTAATAAAGCGTGACTCAAACATCGATTTTATTGTCACCAGGGGCCTTACTCTTGAACGCGATCGTTATTGGACAAAGTATTGGAATATGACATTTCGTACTTTTGACAGCAAACCTAGCGCCAAATTCAACCTTGTTTTCAAGAGTACAAAAATTTGACAGTAGAAAATAGAAACTGGGATTGGATCGGAATTGTCATTGGATTCAAGATTAAGGCACCAGGTGTGAGGAACTTATTAAAAATATAGAAGTCTCGTTACATCAGTAGTGGGTAGTTTAGTTTTTATCGAATGATTGAAAAGTTATTATATTAAACTGAAAACCAAACACTTGATCGATCGTTGGTTTTAGTTGAAACGTAACCAGAGCCGTATCGTTGTTCAATATAATATGGTTTACGAAAACACCCAAAAACAAATGAAAAACAGCGATTCAGCTACGATTTATTTGCAATCTTTGTTACTAACAAATTTTGCATTACCCATTACCCTTCAGATAACGCTATTTAAATATTTAGGATAGTATTAGCTATTTAAGAGGTAGTTAGTTTTTAAAATACAACCCAGCAGCGGAAAAAAATTGGTCACTATCATTTGATCCTACTTAATGTTTTTTATCATTTGAACCCAAAAATAATTGACTTGAACCTACCATTTGATTCCACATAGGTTACTACCGCGTACACAAGTGAAGCATTAGCACAGAACAAATTATAGTGGTACGTACCCCCACCTCCCTATATAAGTCAATAATACGTCGAAACGTCAAAAACGTCATCAATATAACTTTGATTTTTAAGTAGCGTTTCAGAATTTGGGCGTCTTAAAAAGAGGTATTCCTCGAGGCGCACCTAGCTAAAGCGCACCAAGACGAAGCGCACCTAAGTACTTCCTCATAGCGCACCCGCTTAGGAGCGCTTCATTCGGTAGGTATAAATGTCAAGTTTTTATACCTTGTAGCGCACTAATGATAATGTAGGCTCTAGTGATGTGGTTGTTTTTCATCTAATTATGAACCACTTATATTCCACTTAAGGGAAAATAATTGGCCTTCAGCTGACATATACCCAGATTACCCAGTCCGAGGTTTATTACATTTTAAATGACAGCTGTCAAAATTATATTTTTGCCACCAAATGAAAACCCCACCCTTTGATGGTGCGCTACGAGGAATAAAAACTTGTCATTTTTACCTACCGAATGAAGCGCACATAAGCGGGTGCGCTATGAGGAAGTACTTAGTGCGCTTCGTCTTGGTGCGCTTCAGCTAGGTGCGCTTTGAGGAATACCTCCTTAAAAAAACTGGCATAAATTCTTTGTTTCGTAATATTGTACCATGCTTTAGGCTAGGTTCAGGTACCGTTGTAATACCGGCCTATGTACAGTAAGTATCTATAGATAGAACAGCAACGGTTGGTCTGTTGCCTAAAGTTTTTTCCGAGTTTGCGAGGCGTGACGCGGTCGGCGCAGGCGTCACGGAGGCGGTGCCGGGCGCTACACTAGCACATCACACACAACCAGTAGTGTAGCTTCATCACTAATTACATCGTGACGTAGCTGGCTTAGATTATAAAAGATAACGCGTTATTTTTTTTTGCAATTTTTCCATAATTTCTCACCGCTTAAACCTTCCTTGGATTCTTACAAATATTTCAAGACCAAAATAAGCTAAATTGGTCCAGCAACCCACGATATTTCTGGTACTGCAAGCGTCTATAGGCTGCGGTAACCGCTTACTAGTTGGGCTGTACGCGTAAAAAAAACCAAGCCACCAGATAGTCGCCGCCGGCAGCAATTTTAGCTGAGCGCTTTCGTGCTTCGGAGAGCACGTTAAGCAATCGGTCTTAGCTTTTTCAAAGTTGTTAGACCATGGGGTCTTCAGGCGGCCTATACTCCGTCACTAGAGTTGGCCACTGACTCATGTGAACTTACTTAATTCGTCACACACTATAATTATTTATTAATAATAACAAAATTTTGGCGCACATTTTTACTATCTAGCCCAAAACGAAGCAAAGCTTGTTCTACGGTAACCTTACTCATTTTAATTTCTGTGCATAATATGTCTTCTTAATTAAAGTATGGAGCTTATCTACTGATACTCTATAACATAACTGCTACATGCTCGCAAAAACGCCACCGTCACGCCACGGTGCCAGTGCGTTTTTGCTGCGGCCACTGGGCGTTTTTCGTCGCGTGCTTGCGAAATGTGAAGGACTTTTACGTCTTCACATCGGGGTTAAGACTTTAGACAGGTGTTTTGGTGCCACTTACCGAAGAGTTAAATGTATCTAGAACTGACTATAAGCTTTGCTTCAGGTTTAGGCTGCGTTTCCACCAGAGATGTGCGAGGATATATAGCGAGGAAAGTGTTTTAAGAACCAATAGAATCACTTCATTAAAGCTGTCAGAGCGAGGCTAGGTAAATGAAGTTTCCTAACAAACACATCTCTCGCTGCACATTCTCGCACATCGCTGGTGGAAACGCAGCCTTATACGGGGCTGGTTTTCTTCTACATTATATTCTTGGTTGAGTTGATAACTATTTGTCATAATAATAACTACCGTTATTGTTGTTTGCCTGATGTTAAGTGGCGTTTAACATCAGGCTTGCCTAGCTATTTTATTGTCATTATATTAATGCCATTATTGTCACCTTAAAGTTTTATGTTTTAAAGTTCTGTGTAGTCTTGCACTACGCTCATCACCCCGATACATTTTTTTTTCCAACCAAGTCGGTTCACCCGCCAGGCTATAATCATAATGATGATGATTTAGTTACAGCAATAACTAAGACATGTCTTTTATCGAACGTAACTTTGCAGGCTGCAGTGCCTATATAAGTTTTTTAATAAAATTATTATTTATGTTTTTTTTATTTTTTTTTTATAAAATTGGTGATTATTTATGTTTGGTTAAACTTTGTAAATCTTAAATACTTATAGCTATACTTATACCAGAGTTGGCCACTGACTCATACGAACTTACTTACTTATAGCTAAACATAGTTACTACCCATTATAGCATTATGACTACAAAATAAAAACGCCGATGATTGATATACATCCAACACTTATTATAATTAATTGATAGGTTGATAAAGCTTACATATCCAAGAACGACATCTTCATATATCACCGTTCATTGCAAGGTGTTGCCAGCGTTGCGCAACATAACGATAGTGCAGATAAATCGCCGCAGAGGGCGCCACTGACGGCTCATTACGCGTTACAAACGGACAGCCGTTACGAAAAATAGTTAATTTAATCAATAAAACTTGAAAGCCTACATGGTGGTGTTTACACTGTGCGATCTTAGAAGGTTGCAAAAGGAGTTGTTTCACGTAGTATGGAGCCGGGCCCTGGTCTTTTGTAGGAGTCTACATATTTAGATAATCAATAAAGAAACCTTATAACACTGTTTATTTATTTTATTTTGGCTTCTTTCCTAATCTAAAGTAAGTTTATCTTTGTGAAGGAGTGCAACACAATGCAAAACAACATGGCGGGTTTAACGAACAACTGGATTATTAGGTACCTACTGTCAAAGTCAAGATGCGTCATGATCATTGGCTAATAAGTTTTAGAAAACTCAACACAATAAACATTTTTCATTTAGAACTTTGTTAATCTACTTAAAAATAAAAAGGTTTGTTTCTGTTAGTCTTCTAATTTTTTTTTTAAATTCTATTGTGTTACAAAGACCTAGGCCACTTTGAAATTCGTCCTTTTACTTGATTTTCTATAAAAAGGTTTAGCGTATGTTCTATGACGTCACAGTCACAAGAACAAATGGGAGTTACCCTAATTTTAGAATTTAGCGACGTCATTTATTTATTTATTTATTTATTTATTTAGACACACCAACGACAGTTACAGAGAACATTATTAAATAGGTACAGTTAAGGGTTTTAGATTATAAGTAACCAGCACTTACAGGTGTATACAGCTTTCTCGACTTTTAAGTAAAATTAGATCTAAATTACATTTAAATTACAAGGATAAATATTAGCAGAAGCTTAAGTGTGATTAAAAAATGATATAACAGAAAATTAAATATAAAATCATTGAAATTGATGGCTTCGCTTACGTGATTATAAAATTAAAAGTGTTCTTTGTTTCAATCCACGTCATTAACTTACATCAAACCAACTTCTGTATAAATCACATTTAGCTGTTACGAAGTGAATATGAAACAAACCCATTCAAGGTCTACCGCTATTATCCACCGACTTTCGGCGACCGCTATAATGTCGTCGATCAATTGAGGGCTTACTTCACTACATCTCGTTTTTCACAGTTCAGATCAGTTTGAAAGGGATCTCAATGTATAACTGTTTAATTGTTATAATCAGAAACTTTAATTTTTCAAAAATGGGCATTTATTCACATAACCCACACATTATTCTATAACTAAATAGGAACTTATTTAACCGTTTTTATAATAGTAGTAGTAATCATTATAGTTATAGAAATGATGAATGAGAATAGTTCGAGGACTCAGCCAGGCCACAGAGGCCAGGCTAAGCTAGGTACGCCAAAAATCGTATCGCTTTCTAAAAGACCTGCCTTACCAACATCTAATCAGTGCTCATAGCACTAGATAATATGATCGCTAGCAAACTCTTCACAACTGTCAAACATCTAATAGTTTGACGACCGATGTGGCGCGGCGGGCAAAGGTCTGCCTGCGACGCAGGAGGTTGCGGGTTCGATTCCCGTCTTGGGACAAATGTTTTTACGATCTGAAAATTATGTTCCGGGCGTTCTGGGTGTTTTCTATATATAATATCAGTCATCTAGTACCCATAATAAAAACTCTGCGTAACTTGAGGCTAGATGATGCTGTGTGGATTGTCTAGCTTTTTTAATTATATTTATTTAGTATGATAGTGATCGATCAACTTAAACTTCTTTGAATTATTTTCAGTGTCATGTTATGTTTTGTATGATAAAGTCATTGCCTGTGTTTTATTTGTTAAACAGACTTTAAATCTGTGTAGAAATGGACAAGTCTTCAATTTAATTTCAAGAGTTTTTTTTTTATACAACTGAAGTGGCAACCAAGCGTACGGCCCACAAGATGGATGATTATCTTCAGGGTGAGTGAAATAGCTATCACAGTTTTTCGTCACGTTCTGCATTAAAACTTGCAGTCAACGTCGTCAAGGCGACACACTGTCTTACGAACGAACAGTGAAATAAAGTAAGCAAACTATGAGTCAGTGTCCAAGGCCGCCCGAAGGCCTCTGTCATGACCTTAGGTACAACTATGTAAAGCCGGGACCGACTGCTTAACGTTCCCACCGAAGCACGTTAAGCAAATATTCCGTTTTGCTATCAGTGACTATACAGTGCCGATAGAGTAAACAACTGGTGCTAAGCCTACTGAGGTCAGATGCGGCGCGGGACCGCATTAATAACCTTTGCGAAAGTACCCATCTCTACCATTTATTGTATGGCGGAACTATCGGTCACCACTCAACACCATTAATTATACATTACTAGCTGCTGCCAGCGGGTTTACATGTGTGGTAAATTTTAATATGAGTGCCTTGATTTTACCCAGGATTTAAAGGAAAAATTTCATGCTTGTAATTTCACCTGCAACCAAACCGGAACACAGTAGTAATGCGAGCATTACTGCGGATCCCCAACCGAAGCCGCGCTGTTGCGCCAGTGCCGTTGTTGTTTCGTCACGTTGATGACTTGTCGATTGGGCGAGGCGACGATGGTGAAGGGATCCTGTTCATCTGCGACATTTTATACGTAGCGAAATTAAGTAGGCATCTATTTTTTTCAATTGATGATAAATAAGAGGCAGTCGAAGATTTGAGCATTCTCGTGGTCGAGTTACGAACAAACGTTCAAATCTTTGAAAAACGTATAGTTATACATAAAAGTATACATTTACATAGACTTTCACATTTTTTTTATTAGAATTATTATCTTCATCGCTAAAATATTTTATAGAAACCGGTTCAAGAGGGTTTCGAATTGTAATAAAATAGTGCAAATGTCAGTGGGTCAGCTTTGTTGAAATAGTTTGTCATTGGCAGAAATGATGGCATCACCACAAATAGTTTGTTTCTTAAAAAAAAGCCACCGTCATATGACATACATGTGCGTAAAACAACGTTAAACGCAATTTTCACCTAGCGGCCGTTACCAAGATGATCAAAAACATGAACGGTTTGTCTGTTCACTGCGCAAAGTTGCACAAAAGTTTACCGACCTAAACCCACTGATTTTAAATGCGCATAGGCATGTTAAAAAACAAGAAAAATATTAGAAAAATCATGTTAAATTTGTATTTGTTCGTATTCAAGCTGACCTTATTTCATAAAATAAATAAATGACATTCAGCGCATTATAACGACTGCCTTTAACGACTTTTGAACGATTCACAAGATTATTTCCTGACAAATTACTGATTTCAAGTGTAACCAGATAGTGTGTCCAAGAAAAAATCAAGGACACCACAAACAAACAAGAACTCTTAGAGCAATTAAACATATTATTCTTATAGAATAATATAAGATTATTTAAATTGTGATTTTCGGCTATAGCCGGTAAATGATCTGCACGGGCCTAAGCCAAGTGCACATCAGTTGGTGGGAAACAAGTTATTCGCCAGAATTATTGATGTTTGTGAATCAGTGGAAACTTATTTAAATTACTCTTCTCAATATCTTTGCAAGAATTTTTGAAGATCTTTGCTTTCACCTGGTGGTAGGACTCATCAGCAAGAGTCTGTCTTAGTGGGTACCACCGCAGTGTCAGATATTCTACCTCCAAGCACTGCAGTAGTGTGCAAGCTGCACTGTGTTTAGGTGTGAAGAGCACTGTAGCAAGTGAAATTATTGGGCAAAAGAGACTTAACAACAATGTCTCGGGGTGATAAGCGCAGTGCAGTGCCACGCAAACACTTGAAAACTTTAAGCTTTGGGTGGCACTGCATCTGTAATAGTCAGGCGTGGTGCTAAACATCAGGTGGGCGCCTAGATTGTCTTGCCATGTCTTGCTGACATAAAAAAAAATAACATACGATAGCGGATACCGTTTCAAGAAAACTGAGTTTTAGCGCAGACAGAACGCACGTAAGTGATTCGATTCATTTTTAACGATGCTTCCATTTCACAATGACCTCTGTTAGTGCAAGAAATGTTGTCATTGAGATCAGTCTAGTTCTACTGAATGTTTACTTACCTCTAAGAACAGAATAGATATTAGTATCTACTACGTATAGAATGACCACTCCCTACCTCTCACCGGTTTTACTTACCCCACCCCGGTCACGAGTTTGCCGGCACCTTTCACCGGCACTGATGCTAAGGGATAAAGCTAGCGTTTGTTTTGACTTTGTGTTGGTCCAAGCGCGCGCATGCCAGCGCGAGCGAAAGTGTGCTATCTCGCTCTTGTTACTATTGGGTGGGGCCAACCACGACACTCACATATAACAGCACCGTGTACGTACACTAACCATGCATGTGGTGATTGCGACGCGTTTATTTCATACATTTTATTGAGAGTTTCCGGGGTGTGCCCTAAGGTAGGAAGCTAAGAAAAACGTATGTGAGTGGCATTTTATACTGCAAATGGATTTGTCAAGCTTACTGCCACCTGATAATAAACAGTTGCCGTAGCCTATACAAGACAATACAACACAAGACAATTGCGCATTGCTATCTAAGGACACAAAAGTCTCATGTGCCAATAATATTTCACAGTAAACTTACCCTTTGAACCGAAACACAGCAATGAGAGCATAACTGTTTGGCGGCAGAACTAGATAATTGTGGTGGTACATCTTCGGATAAGTTCTATTAAAAAGGAACTACTCTAAAAACTCTCTAAATACTCCACTTTATTATCATAAAACTCTCGATTTATACAGAGCACTAGTGGTATAGTGGTGGTGAACCCACCCGATCCTGGTCTTGGTAATCGGGTTGTATTCCAATGGGTTTTCCAATGTAACAATGCATGTGCAATAGTGCAGCTAATGGTGAGAAAACTGGCATGTCTAACATCTAAAAATTCGTAAAAACATGTGCCATCCACCAATCTGCATCGGGTGTGCATGGTAAATTAATACCCTAATCACTAAAATCAAATCAAATCAATTATTTTTTTATAAATCACAAGGATCACTTTGAAACGGCTTACAAGCTAGGAAAATTTATGCCAGTTCCAACGCACCCATCCCGTAAAAGAACTGGCAACAACACCGGCTGGGTTCCTATCGCTTTTTTAGCATGATCTTTGCTATTTTTATGGATGCCAAGTAGAGTTCTACAAGTAGAGTAGACTCTCGATTGAGAGTACGTTTGACTGGCCTGCTCCAGGACCCCAGGAGGTACAAAACTGTCTGTAAAAATGAAGAAGGATTTTGATTGGCTTCAAAGTTATTTGAGTAAGTATTGTATATTACAATGTCTATAACTACCTATCATCAAAAATAGCAATAACCCATTTAACCCGTGACCATCTGCCCCATAACGTTACAACGCAAAAAAACGATACATCACACAGGAAACGGTTCTACTTTGCATTGCAAATGACTGGATTCCTTCAATGTCACAAAATATATCGACAATATCCTAACCCTGGGTCACAATTAGCATATAAATAACGAGTGATTCTCAAGTATTGATCGAATAAATGGGTTATTTACGGGTTAAAAAATTAGCATAACCGTGGTTAAACTGCGCGTGTGATTTTGCAGCTGGTTACTAAGGTGACTTTGCGCTTAACCTTCCTAACCTAATAATAATAATAAAGAAAAAACATTTTTTATAATACAATTAAGTTTCGGTTTAAGATTATAGAGATAAGAAACTCCTACATAATTACTTAAATTTAATTAGTTAATGATTATAAAAAATGTAAGCGAACATGATATCTACTTTATTTCATGCTAAAATGTTTTTGCATAAGGTCATAATTATTAATGTATTAGAAATTTAAGATTTTAATAGTCCTAGCTTTCTCATAAATATACAAAAGTTATTTTGTTTACATTTTTCTTACATTTTGTAAAAATATATTCAAATGAGTCGAGACAGCTGCAACGACGAAACAGTAACCAATAAACAATATATCACTATTTGTGCATAATGCGATGGAAACACCTTTGCCATTCACATGCTAATCCAACAAAAATTCATTGATTGGAGTTATTGGAATCTATGAACGATAATTTAAATAATTTGCAAATAAATCATCTAGCGCGTAATCATCGTAATTTACAACCGAACTTTATGCTAAGAGTATTGAGACCCACCTCCGACCGGAACGTACCACCGGTTACACACACCAGCCACTAATAAATACCGTTATCGGTAATCAGACGACCATCAAATTAGAAAATGACTAAACTGTCGCCACAATTAGGTATTCTCGCAATCGGCATCCGTGTACAAATTGCTAATTAGAATGATAAAAATCTTCGACTACCGCCCTTTACACAATAGCGGTGCCGATCTCAATAAATTCGCTAAATAATAGTTATCTAAAAATAAGTCAAAAGCATTATTGTCATCCGGAGAGCATAAAAATATTTCAAATCGCAAGACAATAGAGCAGAGACAATGGCTGCGCCGCAGAAGGGGACCAAGACTTTTTTTTTCAGAAAAAAGTGTGTTTTTTGCGAACGGTCCTCGACAACAATCAGCACCGCCTTTTCCAATTTTTTTTCAATAACGGTCCCGAGGTTTGTTTATTTTGTCGGTTCAATGATATTATTGGTAGGTAATGGGTTTTTAAATTTGGAAAAATCCTTTGTATTTTTCTAAAATAAAATAGTTTTAGGTTCTGTGGCTTATGTTAATATACCATTTACTTAACCATTTACTTAATTTAAATTAACCGGTATTTTGTAGAGCTAGTGATTTCCTATAATAGGTTTTTGTAAAGTACTACCTACTCACTTAACGAAATCTATTTCCTATTTTAATTATTTTAAATATTTATGCTCAGAAATATATGCAAGGTAAACAAGCAGTACACAAGAGTACAAGGCTAAAAGCTGTGGTTGTCAACCCACAAACATAATTTAGAAAAAGTAAAAAACATGTGAACACGCCAACACAAAGCGCGACCGCGAACCCGCGACCCAAAGGTGGCAACACTAAATAACGGCCGTGCCGTTTCCGAAAACCGTAAAGGAAGTAATTACATATTCTAATCCGAAACCAGGGTCCCGGTGCCCGGTTCATATGTCACTCTGCACACAATAAAAAGGTATGCACGACCTCTTTGTAACGGTAGGACTCCTTCGACATCCCTGAGAAAAAAAATCATCAAGAACACAATTCTATACGTAACAGTCAACGGCGAAAAAATACGTACTTACTTATAAACCATAAAAATAACTAAACCCTTGACAGTCTGATATAACCTCTATGCCAAAGTACTTGTTATCAAAATTGAATATCAACCCTCGTACGCTGCATCAAAATTTATGCGCGCATTTGCATAATGTGCATGGCCCCTAAATTTTATTGAATAAAAAAATAGGATGGGTAGAAACTTTTTTGCATAAATTCTTTCAAAGGAAACGGGTTAAACCATTCAGGAAGTAAAATGTCGTAGATCCGTTTCTATGGAGTTCACAAAATCAAAGTTCAAATGATCAGTATTGCGATATAGTACCTTATGCTTTACAAAAAGGAAACTAAAATTGCACAGTAGTCGAATGTGCAATACACCCTTTCGCAAACCGACCCCATTCGCGATGCACAATAGAACCAAAATGTACCTGACTATAATTTATGCGAGAATATTAAGAGAAATGTACCTGCCCTTCTTGAATATTAAGTGCAACCTAACCCCTGACATTACTGAATAGGGTTAAGATACTATTTGAATGGGAATAATAAAAAAAAATGCAAATAAACTGTCCCCACGTTTTAGTGAGGGTTACAGGTACGGATCTATAGAAAAAAAACAGCATGCCTATTATGAATCGCATTTATTTGTGCAGGGATATACTGGGATTAATACGGTACTTGCTGGGTGCAGCACTTGTCATTTCGGCGTATAATTTGGGTGTGTACGGTTCTTTTCTTATGCATATTCGGTCGGGGGTCGCGCATAGATAGTTCTTTTCTAATAACATTTTTTTATTATAGTTTGCATGCAAAGATTTATAGTCGTCTTTACCGTGCGTGAGAATGCAGTGAGATAATCGAATTTGCCTATAGACGCATCCACCCCAGGCAACCCTTTGTGGGATGCATGGGAAATGTGAATATTCAAACAAGGTGTCTCTCTGAATATCGATTGCCGTTGAGATCCTTTACAAGAGCATGGGAATTGATTTAGTGAAAAGGAAGACCCTAGGTTTTTGCATAATCTATCGGCTCGCGACCGTGAAGCATCTTTGAAAGGATCTAACGGCATTTCTCAGTAAAGGGTTGAGAAAAAGTGTTCGTTAAAAAATGTGACCGTTACTGTTTTTTCAAGTAGCAAAGTGACTACTGTCCATTTGTTTGGTGTAACTGTAGACGTGGCTGAAGGACATTTGGGCCGTTTTAACTGTTTTGTGTGTACGCTCATTATTTTTATGGGTTTCTAGATACGACATCAGTTTTTTAACCTCTGTTCTTTTGTGGCTTATTTTAACTGGACCATGACCATGGCCCATTAAATGTAATGTGAAAAATGTTTATTTAAAATTTCGAAGGCTTCGAAAATGTCCATTTAGAATAATCAAACTGAAAATTCTCATTTTTTCGTTATTGTTTCATAAAAATATTTTTTTACAAATGATTATTTTATTACATTTATAAAACTAAAATAGTAAAAGAAAGTAGTAAAATTTTTGACGTTATTTAAATAAAATACTTTTGTAAGTAATTTTTATATGCCAACAAACCCTTATCAAAAAAAACTCCTCAAAAGCGGCGAGTCCGAAACGATTTGCTCTAGTTTTTGCTGAACCGTTTTGTACCAAAACAAATAAAGAGCAATGTCGACAGTTTATTGTTTAGCATTATGACGCAACAGACACACGGACTAAAGGAAAGAGTTGGCAAAAAGTCAGGTTGTAAACTTTGATTGCCACGTTGCTATTTGTACAGGATGTTGGTACATTCAAAACTTCTGAGTAATTTGGGCACCACCGGCACCGCATCGCCAGATATTCTGCTTCCAAGCATAGTGTGCAATTATAATCATAATCATAATCATTTAATCATTACATGTGTTATTTACTGGGCAAAAGAGACTTAACAACGACTTAACTCTCGGGCGACGAGTGCCACACAGAACATTAAAACTTAAACTTGGGTAACACTCAACTGGTAGTCAGGCGTGGCGCTTAACATCAGCCTTGATTGTCATTTGCTTAAATATTTATTTTATGTAAATATGTATGTAAAATATGAAGAAAAGAAATATGTAAAATACACAGGGTACTAATGGCTATAAAATATGAATATCAATGCTTATTTATAACAAAAAATCATTTTTGATAATAATATCAGGTGTCATGCTGACAGAATCAGTGACTAAACATTGGGCATAACTTTAAACATTTATATGGTACCTCCTACTCGATGATTCCCAATGACTATTTAATAAACTACTGTTTTCGTAACCGTAAAGAGTTTATCAACAAGTTGTTTAATCTTATTTAACAGACTCTTTTTCTAATGTTTTTATCAACCCTCCTTCATGTTAACTTGAACTGCTTGATGTTACTTTGGTGGCAGAAAGTATTTAAATTTCGAACACGCTGTCCTGTCACATTTCTAATTTTTTCTATAGGCCGGCTTTCACGTCGGGTCGTAAAGAAATCGTCAGCAAGCGTTTTTAATGCGTTTCGTATTTTTTTGCTCCAATAAAAACGGTGCGTATTGTCGCGTCCCAGCCGCTGAAGGGTTGAGTTATGCAAATGAGTATAATAAACAAAGTGGGCCCGATTGACCGTCACATCTACATACAATAATAAGTGAACGGGTGCTTTCAAAACATTGTTTTGATATTTTGTAACGAATCAAAGGGAAAGATTCTTGGAATCCTATCCATTCCAGACCGATTTCGTTACGGTTATACAAAGTTTTTTATAAAAACACGTGTGTGATACCAATGATATTATTTTTTTTCGAACTTGTGTTCGTAATTTTAATAATGAAAATAGTTTGGGCCGAATATAATTAAAATAAAATAATTGCAGTAGATGGCACACAAAGCTAATAAAGGCCTAGCCGTGCTGTGGATGATGACATCCGCCGTAAAGTAAGGGACGTAATGGCATTTTGTGATATGCTAAGAACTTACAGGTAAATTTGTTCTCGACAAGTCTAAAGCTATATTTTAATCAAAAAAATTATTAATTACTTAATTTTCTTGCGTTTTACGTTACGTTAAATTACGATAATAAAGTCTTGTCGTGTTGAGCGTGTTGATACGCGGAATTTTCAAGATGCAGTGCTTTATTTATAAACGTGCTCTAAACATCTGCTATCTAAAGTGACTTTATAAATCTATTCTATCTAATCTATCATCATCGTATTTGCTCATTGACATAGGTACCTACTCATAAGAAAGACAAGAAAAGACAATAACTTAGTTAGCCGCTAAAATAGAATAGAATAGAAAAATATTTATTTAGCCCCACACAATAAACATAAATATACCAATACAAATTTGAAACTAAACTATTGTGACGAAAAATGACAGTTTATTTTATGAATAAGGGGGTAAAGCTTTCAATGACACATACACATCAACTGTTTCCATCAGGCGTGGCGCTTTACAGCAGGTAGGTATACGTCTTGACTGTCTTTTAAATTCTGTTATAAAAAAACGTATATTTCTTCTGTTGCAGATTGAACAAAGTGATGTCTGACAAAACAACATGGTTATTGTTGATTGATTTAGGTATGATATCGATCTGCGTGACATTTCACTGCATTCCGATACGCACTGACTCATTGCAACTATGCAGTCACGCCTTTACATGGCCTGCATACAATACGTACATCCGAAATGCAGCTTTCTTATTATATTAGTAAAGTAAAGTAAAAATATATTTATTCAATAATATCACAAGGATCATTTTGAAACGTGTTAAAGCTAGGTGAATTTACGCCAGTTCCACGCGCCCCAGCCTAGAAGAATCTGGCAACAAACTCGGCTGGGTTCCTGGCTATTACTAAGTAGAAAGTATAAAAAGAAATCATCGAAATAAACAAACAATAAAAACATGTTACGTTACTCACTAATAAGAGTCATTATTATTAAAAGCACCTTATAAAAAGCTCAAAGTTACTAGAGTACGAGGAACAAGCAAATAAATTATATGAAAAAAAGTAATCATCTGAAAATATTGTTCCAAAATGCACAGCCAAAATCGTAAGTCCTAGAGACTTTTCAGAGTGTGTTCCTTTGATTGTGCCAGCACAATCGACGTCTATTGACCGATACGATGATGATACCGCTTTTAACGAATTATATTATGAATAGAAAGAACTCGTTGCAGGTAGATAGGTTACGACTTACGTGCACTTGCCACAAAAGCAACATACTAATTATCGAACAAAATTGTTATTTCGAGAATGCGAGTCGAGCGAAAAACGCGCCAAATGACCGTGAGCGGATCGATGTCTCGATACGTATAATCGATACTTATAAATCGAGTCTGTTATAAGATGATAAAATCGGCCGGTTACCGCCGCCGGCTACTGGGCGTCGGACTAAGCGACGATTACTCTGCACTTCTCTTATTTTGTTACCGGCCACTCGATGCAAGATTATCGATAAAATAATTAAATGGTTACTCTCGAAATCGATTCCTGCGTGTTGTTATCAAGAAGTATTTGTTTGTTGGATCTTTTTTTGGTGGCGAATAGGTTAGTGCTCTTTGTGTTTTAAGGATTTCTGATGTAGAGTTCGGCCTTTGTTCAAGCCTAATGTTTGACTTTGAACTTTTTTTTTTTTTTTTGTATACCACTTAAGTGGCAACCAAGCGTACGGCCCACCCTGAGACGTTAGATGGAAAGTCTCATGTGCCTGTAATTTCACCGGAAACCATACCCTTTAAACCGGAACACAGCAATGCAAGCAATGTATGAGTTAGTGGCCAACTTTTGGTGGTGGAGTTTATAGGCCGTCGAAAGTCGTCATGGCCTAACAACTTTTATATCAATAATATATTGTAACCTTTTTCCTTCATGCAAAAAATTTCGGCATGACTTGTTTACCAAATTATCGTCTGACCTGTTTTGTTGACGGTTTCCAGATTTTCCGTAGGCAGGTACCTTGAAAATTCTCTGCCTGACTCTTAGTGCATCGAACTGTGATTGGATATCTGTCCCCAACACTTTCCACCTTACTCTAAGACGTCTTAATTGTTGATTCGATAGCTTCTGATTTATAATACCTCCTGTCCTTTGTCGGCGTTCTTATCGGGGAGTTTGGGCTTCCGCTCGGGTGCTCGGCTGGAGACACGCAGAGCCTCGTAACTTTAGTAAGAAGCTGCAGCATTTTTGTAATTATCTGGGAAAGAGATTATAAAGAGGATTTAAATATATTCTAATTAGAAATTTAAGACTTATGAGAAAATGGTTCGAAACCTTTATGATTCTCTTCGTTGTCGGTGGTAAAAGGCAATAACCTAAAACATAACTAAATGTTTAGGTATCGGCTGTTGAAACATATTAAATGACATATAAAAAAAGCTCTTGAAATCATTTAAACTACACCACACTAGGTGAAAAAGTTTGCAAAAAGAAGCAAAATACAAAATAGTTGCGTTACTGAGTGACCGACTGTTAATAAACAAATAGGCTAAGCTAGTCCATTTAATGTTATAGAAGTGGTTATTGTGTAGGGATGGTCATGTGCACTAAGAAAAATAATTCTAAAAATGCAACTCCTGTGAACGCAGCGGTAAGTGAAGTTGAAAAACATAAGAGCAGACAAAATCGCGGAGTTCCACTAGTCTACTAAACAAATTTGAAATCTTTATAAAATGCTATTTCATAAAGCTTTTACAAGCAAAAGTTCTAACTGGCCACCATAAAGTAAAGCGCCAAAACTTTACACCCATCTTTTAACGGCCGAATAAAAACGCGTTTACAGTGTCATTTGTTTATTCAAATGCGTGATTATTTACGTTTTATCATCGCACGACATAAAATCAAAGGCACATTCACACTATCAGTGGATGTTTCAATCGTGAGGTACCACAAAAAGCCCTCTAGTGAGACACGCGAGTGATGAATTGACATGTTCCCGGCCCATTAGGAGCGGAGATAAGCAGCCATTTAACTCAATCCTTTGATGATACAGGATGGTCATTAAGTTTTGATGGCCTTTTAAAAGGTGCCGCACAGTGGAAACGTCTTACAAGCGTACCTCAGAGATCATTAAACGATCTTTAACACACGTTCTAACAAGATATTTGGGCTTCTGTTTTCTTGATCAGATTGCACAATCGACTTCTAAACAATATCGAAATTGGAAACTTATTTGAATGTTTTCTATAAAAATTTTACATGCCATCTACGAAGGGCCAGCAAGAAAAGAAGACTATAGGAAGTTATAGCAGTCTGACATTGTAAGCCCAGACAAATCAAAAGAGTTATAATCAACAAAATCCCAAGGTTCCCTTTGAAACGTCTCTAGTAGCACTAAATGTTAAAGCACCCAATACATAAATAAGAATCTAGCCAACAACAATTATTGATAATAAAATAATGCAATGATGCTAATTCTTTCTGTTGGAGTGTTTGCATGTTATTATTATATTTTGTAATTAATTCTAATGTAAGCAAATTATTGTTACTAATTATATTGATCGATATTTTAACCAACAATGTTGAGCTCTGTACTGTACTAATTTTAATCATGAGAATGATTGTAATTGGTTTTTTATCATTCTATTTATTTAAATAAATTAAATTAAACTCAATCTTATCAGATATTTACGCTCGTAGGTCATGTGTTCATTTTAGTAAGGTTTTCAGGTTATCTACCTAACTGTGCCTAACCTCCGGCGGGCGCCTTGATTGTCTTGTCACTTGCTGACATAAAAAAACCCATTTACTTATTAATATATCCTATTATATTATTTATTTTACTAATAATCCTTTCGTTATTTTAAAATTAGATTATTAAAACATCCTGTGAATAGGTGGGTATTACCGATAGTAATATCAGCTTTTAAAGCGGCCGATCGGTGGCTCATTAACGATCGGCTTCCGTCAATAAGTCCGATCATGTGTGCGCGCCCTTACTACCACACACCGTATAATAAGTTAGATTGTGTGTACGCGCCCTAAAGCTTACCGTGAAATTCTCACTGACCTTATAGGACAATCACCTGCTCTTTGCTAGGGTTGCCGCGTTTTTTATCATTGGAAATGACCTTATGGAGGTGTGATTATTTAACCCTATCGTTGCTGACCAGAAACACTTTTTAATATTTAATTTAAAAGTTAAGTTAAATTCTTAGCATTTCTATATGTGGTTGTAATGTTTATTCTTGTTAAAAAGTTTAGTTAGTTAGTTAATATTGTTTGTAATGAGGAATTAAGGCTTATGGTAAACATACTTTAAAACATTTTTATTTTTACTCTACTCCATTTTGTATTTAATAAGAGACTTACTACTTAGGTTAAATTACTGACACATGAGGCTTTCGATCTTAGCATCAAGGTGGCAACCCGCAAGTGATACCTCTGGTATTGCAAGCGTCCATAGGCTGCGGTAACCGCTTACCATCTTGTGGGCCGTACGCTTGGTTGCCACTTCAGTTCTATAAAAAAAAAAAAGACAACGCCCTCTCTATTACTTTGATATTATATAAGAATATTTTACTCTTTACCTCTAAAACTTAAACATTAAGTAGCTTGTTTAATATTAGCTCTTTCTCTGTTTTCTGTTGTGTCCGTTTAGTTGTTATGCAATGGCAGAAGCCTTTGAAGGCCTAACTCCATTACCAGAGCTGGCCACTGACTCATAGGAACTTACTTAATGTATAAAGTATTAGTTGCTAAAGCGGTCGCAGGAAATACGTGAATGAGAAAGTCTCAAGATCGGTTGTCATGGCACTTTAAGGGAGGCCTATGTTTAGGAGTGGACGTCTGTTGGCTGATATGATGATGATGTTTTTTTTTGTTTTTATGTCAGCAAGTGACAAGACAGTCAAGTCGCCCGCCTGATGTTAAGCACCACGCCTGACTATTACAGATGTAGTGCGACCCAAAGATTCAAGTTTTCAAGTATTTGCGTGGCACTGCACTGCGCTTATCACCCCGAGACATTGTTGTTAAGTAACTTTCGCCCAGTAATTTCACTTGCTACAGTGCTACAGCCCTTCAAACCTAAACACAGTGCAGCTTGCACACTGCTGCTTGGAGGTAGAATATCTGACACTGCGGTGGTACCCACCAAGACGAATTCTTGCTGAAGAGTCCTAACACCAGGTAACATGATTGTTAGTATCTAGTTGACAGCCCTATTCGGAAGGGAAGCGATATATTTGTGGCGATGGTTATCTAATTAGAGTTGTTACGGTCGAATTTTTAAAATCGAAGCAGCGTAGATAGGAGTTACTGCCCTGTTTGGAGAAAGCTCTTTGTAGCTAGTTTAATTACCTTAATTTTGAAACTCACTCAGACCCGAACGCTATTCCAATAAACTTCACTAAGTACTTAAGCATTACTTTCTTTAAACCGTAGGTTATATCAGATTAGCCAATTTAAAATTAGTTACGTGATTTCAATTTAAAGAAATACTTAACTAATTTGTTTACAACAGTTTGTTTGTATGATAGACTGTAATTAATTCACATCAGGGTGCTACTGCGCAATCACTCTCGTTCGCGAGTAATCTCATAAGAATTCTTGTCATAAAGATCTTTGTATCAAACAAAAGATTCAATAATTCAAATGTAATTATCATCATTACTTCTGTTACCACTGCTCTTGATATGACATATGACAAATAAAGAACTTTTAAAAACAACTGCTCTTGATACTGGATTATTCTCGAGCGAAAGTCTAGGAAACTGTTAGGTATTATTTTAATCAACAAAAGAAAACTACAGTTTTTTGGTCATTAAGTACTTGTTTACATTTCACCGTTGTACTGGAGCACTTAGCTAAGTAGGAGTAGGCGCTAATGAACGGGCTAATTAGATCCGCGGTCGTGGCGCGTTATCGAAGCGATAGAACCGCGCCGCGCCGCCCTCGCCGCCGCCCCGGCGCCGCGCCGCCGCTGTCGTCACAGTATACGGGTTTTTTCCAAAAATCTTTGTTATGCAGGTACAAAAGGTATCAAATCAAAACAATAATAAACAATTGCATAACTACCTAAAAAGTTTTTAAAAAAAGTAGCTAGTGTACTAAGTACATTTTTTTTTATTTTAACTTAAAAATTGATAATTCAGCCTTTTTGAAAACTCTACAAACAATAATCATTACAAATTGGAACACCTTTCGAACAGTATTATTATACACTAAACTATTAAAGTGACACCTATTCAAACAGTTCTGTAGCGGCTCACCGCGCAGCCACGGATACTGAAAAATAAACAAAATATTGAATTAAAAAAATCCAAATATTATAATATATATATCTAAATTGGCATTCCTCTCAGAGTACATTTGCGGCACGAACAACATAATCACGAGACCGCCCCGATACCGCGTGTCTCCACTTCACGCCGAGATAACGGAAAGGACTCTACACACGATCAAACAATGTCATCCTACCATTGAGAAAAACTGAAACTCTTCATTATACAACATAAAAAATGCATTATCAATATTGTTTATCTGATATCTGATATATCAAATGCTGTGGATGTTTTACTTTGTAATTAACTACGTTTTATAATTACCAATTTTCGATACAGACACACAAGCCGTTTACCACATTTTATTGTGCTTTGTGTAATGAACAAACAGAAATTGTATGAAAAAATGCAAAACCGCGTATTATAGACTGAGCTCATACTTATTTTTACGTTTTTCTGTTTGTTTAAGTGTGTACCAGTTTTAATTAGTCAGGTGGTTTCCAACTTCTATATACTTTGCCAAATACCTATAGGTAATTTTATATAACACATATAATTACATATATCAAATTAGCTGTCTCTGTTTGTTATTATTGTATGCTATGAGACAGCGCTAATAGACTGTGATTAATTTTTTACAGCATTCCTAAGGTTTTTTTTAAATCTCAGAATAAGCAAAGTTTGTTTTTTATATCAAAAACTGAAGGTATTTTTAATATCCTGACCGTGTGCATCCCCCTATAGATATTCATACGTTCGATTCATTTCTTGCTTTTTAACTCGGCTCCCGAGGACAGGAGACACGGAATAAATTAAGCTACCGGACTTTGATATGCTTATTTAGTAGTTACGTGATTAAGTCAACCCTTTTGATGATGCAACTAATTTTCCTGGCTTACTCTTGAACTCTCATTTTGATTATACATTTAGTTCAATCAAGTTTTTTTTAGTTTAGCGTGATATGATTGAATGCTTGATAGTGTAAGTGTACTTAGGTTTTCCGTGTAACTGCACCTTAACAGATTAAGTAAACCGTTAATAGTACTACTTACAGTGCTCGATAAATACCACATTGGCAAGACAAATACCAAAGTGTTCTTTGATAGACAAATAAACTTCTTAAGAAACGTCAATATTAAAATAATATTAGTTAGTAAAATCTGTAAAGAGGTTTCAAATGCTTTATCGCATAAACAACTTTAGTACTCTCAAAATGTAAGGTTGTTTACACTTTTCAAAGGATCACACCGGGTTTTAAGGCGATAACACACCGGCCGGATCAATCGCACGCACGAGACAAGATTTATGGGTCCAATTACACGAAGTATACGATGCACTAATAAAACGCCCGGATGTGTCCGTCGCAAGATATCGACAGGATTAGGGAAACACCATGGTTTTGTAATGCCAATTACTGTGGAAAATCAGCTTTCTTTATTTGACATAAAATAATCTAGTTAGACTTGGGTTATTGAGAACAAAATAATTTATTTTCCAAATTGCACTTGCTTTTTGCAATTTTTAAACAATTGTGAGTACCAACTTCTCCAATTACATTTAGTTGTTACAGCTTGTAAACGCATCAGAATCAGTTACTAATAATTGCTACTAATTACCAGTTGCACTAGTTACTCTTCATGTATTAATTACTTAGGTACTTAATTTATTGTACACTTCTAATAAATGTGGCTATTTTTGTTTTCACACGACATTTAATTTCATCATCATCATCATCATGACAGCCTTCTAATGTTCCCACTACTGGGACACTGGCCCACTCTCCAGCGAGAGTGATTGGGTCTTAATCCACCACGCGGACCCAATGCGGATTGGTGGATGGCACATGTCTTTCGAATTTTTAGTTCTTGGACATGCCGGTTTCCTCACGATGTTTTCCTTCACCGTATGAGAGCACTGGCATTGCGCACATACATTTTTCGTAGCGAAAAATCCATTGGTGCACATTTAATTTATGAAAAACAAAATAGATATATTGATATTTTTCTGGCAATACTCGTAACCAAAAAGTAACGATTACAACTTTCCATTTCGGTTCCCATGACTTTTGACATTGCGCAAGCGCCATAAAGACATTGTTGCCTCGCTAACTAGACGCACCAAATTATGGCCTCAGATAGATTCCCAAAATTGCCTTATAAAACGTTAATCTCGACAGTTTTACTGGTCGTGGATCAACACGGGACGTGTGAGAACTAATTATGAAGCGCTTATTTATTTCCTTTTCTTATTGGAATAAATACATTCTAGCTGGAGTTAACAAATTTATGGTTTTACGATAATGCTTATTTCAGATAATCTGATCAATGTTTAGTGATACAAAATTTAGTATATACAAGAGTATAGTATAGTAGATAGAGCTTGTCCGGGGAAGGACTACCACCATACCTATTTCTGCCGCAAAGCAGTAATGCTCGCATTGCTGTGTTCCGGTGTGAAGGGTATGGTTTCCGGTGAAATTACTGGCACATGAGGCTTTCGATCTTAGCCTCAAGGTGGCAACCCGCGAGTGATACCTCTAGTATTGCAAGCGTCCATAGGCTGCGGTAACCGCTTACCATCTTGTGGGCCGTACGCTTGGTTGCCACTTCAGTTGTATAAAAAAAAAGAAGTAAGTTTAATATTAAAACTAATGTCATCGTTTTTTTGTAAAAAAATCGCAGTTTCATCTTTGTAAAGTTTTAAAACTAGGTAAATTTACAGCAGTTTCACGCGCCCCACTCTTGCTGAGTCCTACCACCACTAAGTAATTTACGTGTTCTTTTTCTTCTCTAATACATACAATGAATATAATGTTTAGTAGTCTTGCTAAAACTTGATAACGACTGGACCGATTTAAGTCCCTTTCAAAGGTGATTTTGACACTAACCCGGATAATTCGTTTAAAAATATTTGTACGAGTCCAAGGTTTATACGATGAGAAAAGTAACGCGAGCGAAACCGTGCGGGTTAGCTAGTATTTTTATAAATAACAGGGTGACTAAATATATTGTAGCATGCAAGCATATTGTAAAAAAAAGAGCAGACGTCTAACGCCATTAGAGGTTTTTATCCCTTCCGCGAAGAGCCATCTTAATTTCTAAAAATCGTGCATCTGCAATCTCTGTGCGAAGGTGTCCTGCGCCTGCACCGATGCTCATCGGACACGGGCGCCGTCACGAGCTCCTATAGAGACGTACTTCTTCTGCAAGTAATTAGCAAAGGGTGCGCAGGCGCCGGCGAATGGAGCGATTGTCTTCGTGGGATACGGTTTTGTAGTGCGATTTTTCGAGAACTTTAAAAGGCATTGCAATATTTATGAAAAATATTTTGTTTGTTCATTTGATTTATTTAGGTCCAGTGTACCTGTTTATATTTTATATTTTATTCTAGTCTCAGGGCCTTATTTATAAACGTTCTATAAACCTTAATTAATGTGTCTTTACATACATAAGTTATAATAATACAAGAGTAGTAAATTTCAGTGTGATAGAGCTAGTAGGAAAGTACTACGTCCATATTTATTTCATCTGCCAAGACATTTAAAACAATGGACATCGAAATTCACTTTCCTCAAATTCTAATAGGAACTTTTAACGGCTTCTTTCAATTGTTATTTGATACAATGCTATAGAAATACCCCATTACTAAAATTAGCTTCCAATCAAAACCCGTAAATTCCAAAACACTTTTAATTCCTATAAATCGAACAAGAATTTATAGAATTACGTTGAACGCCACAGATCGGAGAACAGTACGAGTTTAGATTCCAACACCGCTCTTAATAAGTTTAACAGGAGAAACGCATTTGAGCGGCCGGTAGCCGAGATAGCGGGTTCGACTCCTATCTACACCCACATGTAGATGCGTGAGATAAACAGGTGGCCGTGGGAGGTGGCATTATAACTGATAGCTTATCTTTCAAAATTATGGAAATAGTTCTGACGCGGATTTTTATACATTATCTGTGGCAGAGAATGGATTAGGTGTGTTAGGTGCCGATAATAAAATGACTCTAATAAGGATATTTGAGGTAAAACTTATCAACAGTAAAGTTGTACTCATGCATAAAGCTTCATTAACATGAAATAATTAAGAAACTTACTAGATTTTGAGTTCTTAAAGTATTGCAATAAGATTTATTTTGCAAAAAAATGTTTCGTTGGTCATCTTCATCGAGTACGACAAGTTCTTGAAATGCGTCGGAATCCACAATTAGCATATCTCTAAAGACATAAAAATACAAACATTCCACATAATCCATAAATAACAGCTACCAACAAAATAAAATTGTATAAGAAATTCGAAAGATAGCTCTGCTAATAAACATCTGCCAAACCAATACGACCATTACGATGCTAGTTCCTTAAAAGATCAGTAATGTAGTCACATAAAATCAATGTATATGGAAAAAAACTACGCTTATCTACGATCATAGCTATCGCCTAGATAAAGAAAAGTACCAGGCGAGCAGAAGTGCCTCAGAGATGTTATTTTGTCGTTGTCAAGTGTCGATGGAAAAACTTACTGCAAGTACCAAGTACATTGCGGTCTTAATGAGAGTGGACAAACTGGATGGTGAAGGGCCGATACACGAGCCTAGTGTGGATAAGCCTGTAATTTTCTAAAGATGCCTTATCAGCTCTCTCGCTAAAAAAAACTCTATTTGAGAAATATAACTTAAAGATTAGGTTCTGATAACTTTGTTGAAGATAGAGCAATGGATTGTTTCTGAAATAAAGCAGTTTAAAACCGCGCAAAATGAGTTTTGCAAATTATTTTGTCATATCCACACTAAACCGATTAACCATCATAACTGAGGTCCTTAAAAGGTAGTGGTGTCATTACGCGACCGGTCCGCTACCGTCGACCTCCTCTGCTCTCCTGCGCTCCTGGTAGTCGCGCACCGACAAGCCGTGTTGTTTTTACACACCTCTATGTTTGTGTTGCTATTCAGATTGTGCAGCTTGATCCAAATATAAAATCTCCACGCAACTTTAAACCTTATGAACATACATCTAGGGAATAAAGCTGATTTGGTAGCGTTGCTTGAATGGTAGAGATGCATTTCATTCAAGTTTCTTTGTGCACCAGTATTTGGAATATGACATAAATGGGCGTAAATTGATTGATTTGTTTATGATAATGATGTTTTTATTTACGTGACAGGTTGGTCAGCAAAACATTAACCTGTGTCATCTAAAAAAAAATTATTTACTACAATAATATATTACACATATACATTAAAATGTATTAATTTTTTTTAAAATTTTACAGTTTTTTTTTTTATATACATAGTAAAATTAATTATAATATCAAATACGAATAAGAGAGGCTGGTCAAAAGTATATAATCCGACTTTCACTCGGCAATATCCACTTTATGTAATTATTATTGATATTTGTTATCTAGGATTTTGTTGTTGTAGTTGTAAATTCAATTTCCATTAAATTATCACTTGTTTATTAATGTATCCTTACTAAGTTCATGGTGCCTTTATTTGATAAAATACTTACAAAGTATGTAATACCTAGGTCCCACAAATAGCCATACAACAATTTTTGTGCCAGTCAAGGCATTTATCCAGTAGCTCCTACGTGCTCTGTCCTCCTGGTACCGCCTCCGGCCTCTCAGTAATAACAGCGTAGCTGTTCGTAGTACATCTATTACTCTTTATTATTACTTGACCACTGTTTCAAATCGGTTTGGAGAGCTAAGAGTAGGTTGTACTGATTACTTATAAGAATGTATTTGTTGAATAGTAATATTTTATATTAATATTATTATAAATGCGAAAGTCTGTGTGTATGTTTGTTACCACGTATCTCATGACGGCTTTACCGATTGTGATGGTATTTGGAATGGCTTTAGTCCTGGAATAACATAGGCTACTTTTTATCCCGGAAAATGTACTATTCCTTTAGGATAGAATTGAAACTCCAAAAACGCGGGTGAAGCCTTGCGGGTCAGCTCGTATTTTATAAAATAATATAATTACTGAGAAGGTTAGCACCGGTTCGGATGATGGTTAGTTAGTTTGATAGGCAAGTGTGTGCGATGAAGCTAAACTGTTCAATCTTGAAAAACCCGGTTTAATTAAGAAGTTCTCGTAATGCCAATACTAAATGACATGAATAATTTTAATAATTATCTCAAAAGAAAAAAATTCTCGAGACAATAATATTCTTTATGACTTTATTTCTTACTTTAATATTATAAGCAGGTAGGCTCATTACCGCTCGCTACCCATAACAAACTTGCTAGCGGTTTAGAAATGTTAAAACTGGTGCTAACCTTCCAGTTTCGCAAACATAAATTAATTACAATACCAAACTAAAAAACATAAATTCATCACAGCATTGATTAAAATATTTTGAATTCATATTCAAAACATGTGTATAATTTAAATAATAGGCGATGAAGCCCTGATTATGCGCACGCGCCAATTGTTGGATGATTTACGATCGAGACTAAACAAATGGATGCGAACATCTTAATGGTAGTTGAACTGTTGCTATGTACTCAGAGATACGGAAACTTAAAGATACTCTTTATATTGGGAGAGACCTACGTCCAGCAGTACACTGAATAGGTAATGATGTTGATGATTCATTATTAAAAAAAAAAACATTCAATCTTGACACAAACCTCTTGCACACTACTGTTTGGAGGCGGTATAACTGGCACTGCGGTATTAAAAGCACAAAGATATATTTTGGACCGTCCTTGAACTTTATAAGGTATTTGATTATAAGTGCGCAATATTTTGGCGGCAGAAATAGGTATATGGTGTCCTTCAAATCTAAACACAATGCTTGCACACTGCCTGCTGCTTGGAGGCAGAGAATTATAACTGGCACTGGTGATACCCATCAAGACGGACTCACGTTGTTGAGTCCTAACAGAACAGGAGCGCTTGTGACGGAGCTGGCTAAGTTGTTTCTAACAGATCAACAAAGTTAAGCACTGTTCCGCGTAGTCACCTTGAACAGGTGATCGCCAGTGGCAATTTCAACTAAGCGCACGTGCTTCGGAGGGCACGTTAAGCAGTCGGTCCCGGCTTTTTCAAAGTTGTTAGACCATGATAGAGGCCTTCAGGCAGCTTAAAAACTCTGTGACCAGAGTTGGCCACTGACTCATACAAACTTACTTACTTACCATATGATTAAAAGTTACCAATTTAGGTAAGGTATTGCCAACCGGCATACTGCTGTTTGTTTCAATTTGTAAGAGTATAAAATACCATGAGACGAGATACCAAACAACTAAATCATCTTCCGCATCCAACAGAAAATCGATTACAAAATAAAGAAAGCGAACCGAATGATTGATTAAATCGATAAATACCGCGGCGTGGTCGATTACTCGAGTAATTTGCGTTCTTGTAAAAATCGATTATTTTAATTCGCAATTACAAAACCCTTGATTACTGAATGACGTGTGCACTGCACGCCTTTATAGTAACCTATGTCTCAATTATTCTCTTTGTCTACATATCAATGATAGGTTTATAAGAATGATCATTATATTAATTAGTATTAGCTCATTCATTTAAGCACTAGTGGTCTAGTGGAGTGACTGTTCCTTTAGAACCGAAAGTCGTGGGTTTGAAAACGGGTTAAATTTTTTCTTTTTTAATAAAATATAGCACAGAAGTTTTAGAGCTATCCTTTGTAATGACATGAGTATGACCTTCCTCAAGAGAAAAATAAAAAAATAAATTTGATAAACGAATCATCAATGACCTTTCAAATAAATAGTTAATGATAGATAATTATCACTATTAGGGATATATTGTAAAATCGAAAAAAGAATTCTTATTATTGTTTTATTTCGTCCTACGATTTCACAAAGAGCTCTGCTACTAGTTGTATAATTGTTTAAATCCTTTAGTTAGACGGTAATGTTTAAGTCGTTAATGATTAACACAAATATTATTTATGTGACGTGCTAATTCGTTTTGTAGCGTAATCATCATAATCAAACATTTAAGTTTTTACACCAAAATTTACAATTCTCTTCATAATATTCAAATATTTAATAACACAATCATAACCTTTGTGTATTATTCATTAAATAAGCAATAAATTGAAATCAGGAACAATAAATATATCAAACATAAATGATTTCATTAATAAGTCCGGTAATTAGCAAAATAACAAAACGTTCTGTGATAAATAATTTATTTTTACTACAAATAATATAAAACACGCAAGTTTAACGAGTTAAAGATTGCATTAGAATTATGAAATTT